>ML778369.1:297647-320970 GCA_009831015.1 Picea engelmannii | reverse complement strand
AGAGACCTTATTCTTGTGTTTCTGCCGATTGACATTTCTATGGTGGGCTGGCTTCCTTGGGTCTTTTGTCTTTCTGCCTCTTCCTCCCTTGCTTCTTTACGAGATTTCCTCCCTGCTCTTTTGGCTGGCCTTTCTAGAATCTCTTCCTCCGAGGAGCTTGAGGGATCTATTACTTTCTTTCTGGCTATATCAGCATATGTTGGAGAGGGGACTACTTCCAAGGTTCCTTCCGCTTGCCCTGGTACCCCTGTGTCTTTCCCATTTGGAGGGGGGCTTGAGTGTGTCCTGCTGTCCATAATTTCTGGTTCTTATGTGTCATTGATGACCTTTTCTGCTTGAGGTTCTGCATGTGGCGGAGGATTGGAGCTCCCGTCGATTTTCTCTGTCTCTATTTGCCCGGATTTTCCGTTCTTGGGTGCTCCTTTGGATCTGGATTTTGCTGTCCCTGTTTTCTGTACTGCGGTCCACTGGTTTGCTTTCATATTTTCACTTTCCTTTGCGTTCTTTTTCTTGCAGTGCCTTGCGAAATGGCCGTAGCCGTGGCAGTGCCGACATTTGAAGGGAAGCTGCTCATAGTCTAGCTCCTGAATGTGCGTCTAGTCTGCGGCCGTGAGCTTAATTGCCTCCGGTAGTCCCACTTCCAGATCAACCTCCACGCAGATCCGTGCGCATGAGTACTGATCTTTTCTCACTGCTTGATCTATATACCTTCCGAGCGTGTTTCCGATTGCATGCAAAGATTTTTGGTTCCAACAATGTAAGGGGAGATGAGGTAAACGAACCCACACTGGGACGGCTGAGGGCACATCCTGAGCTGGGTCGAAGTTTGGGGTCCATTTGTTCAGGTATAACCCCTGTGGCCCCATGAAGTATGGCCCATTTCGGAAGATGAGGTTTTTATCTTCAAGGTTGTCGAAGACGAAGACAAAATAACCTTTCCCTACGAAGTGGCTCTTTATTCCTTCTGATATGAGCGGGTTCCAGTTCCTCTGCACCCAGGCGTCTACGGATTTGGGAGAGGGCCAGAGACCGGTGAATTGCCCGATAAGTCCTCTGTCTTCTAAGTTGACTACCGTTTTGCATATTTCTTCCAATGGCAATTCGACACTGGGGATGCTGTCCAATTTCTTCACGAATTTCTGCTGCACTACTGACGGCGGTCTCTTGGAGGCTGCAGCGACCAGCTTCCTGAATGCTTCCAGTTCTGGTAATGGGGGAGGGGTAGGGATGGCGCCCCCACCAGCGTCCATGGCTGGGGAGGCCCTAATCGTTGCAGAGGACCCGAGCTGGGTCGCGTCCTCACGCCCCTGCGTGTTAGGTCGCGATTTTCGTGGAGCTGGGGTCGACCAAATTTTTTCAAGAACATGAGTTTTATCTAGTAATCATGTTGATTAATTTGTTTATATCTATAATGTTATTTGTCATACTTAATTTGGTGCAACTATATATTTTACAGTAACGTTCTCTATATACAATAACAATGCAGGTCTTGTAACAAAAGGGTATCATGGATGTAAATGTTTTTGACCTTCTATAAAGGCTAGGTGGTCCAACCACCTACGGAATCTAGTGTACCACTGCTCAAGGGTATTTCTCCCAGAAGACCACCCTCATAAAATAGTTTCATCTTATTCAAATGGTAAACCATAGAGAACTCGCTGACCTAAAATAATCAAATTGTCATATTGAATTAGGGAATATGGCATAGAGAAGGAGAAGGAAATGGAAGAATTGGTTGATTTAAATGGGGAACCCATGTTCGATGATCCTGAATTTTTTGACACCTATGTTGAGAAAATGTGCATTAGGATGAAAATAATTTAGTATTTTATGAGCTTCCATATTGGGAGCATCTTAAGATTTCCCACTTACTAGATCACATGTATATATTAAAAAATGTTTCATATTCTTTATGGAGGCACATATCATCGAATAAAAGTGACATATTGGTTGTTAGGAGATATATTATTTCTTCAAATACCAAAATGATACATTGGCCAAGTAAAGAAAGTAGAGAGGCTGATCCCTCTTGGTTTTTTGAAGAAGATGATGTCCCATGGATTTTGAAGAAAGATGGTTTTTCTACGGTGAAGTATGTTATATTGGGTGTGAAGGAATCTTCTTTATATGGGTTGAATCTATGAAGTTACTTCATAGTAGAAGGACATTTGTTGGGGTTGAAATCACATGACCATATAAACCTTCTAAATGTATGTTTGTTGAGTACATGACTCTTTTTCTATAATGTACGTTAAAATTTACTATGCACTCAGAGTTTTATGGGAATTAACAATGTGTGTATCTATTTTGTAGTGTCATTATCCTTTGCTTGTGCATGGTTGTGTGAACCATGACTTTCCCCAGGACCTACAACATGCCATATCGAAATTATCTACACTTGTACGTTCGATCACATCAAAAGAGATTCATATGGATATAATTCCACAATGGCATCAAGAGATAGCTAAGATTGTTTGTATGTTTGATAAGGAACTACCCATGAGTCTTATGGACTTGCAAGTACATATTCTAATTCACCTACCTAATGGGGTTGAATTATTTAGGGTCCTTTCATGTCATTAGATGTTCTTATTAGAGAGGTACATGAAAAAATTGAATAGGTTTGTTCGAAAAATGGAAAAACCAGAGGGATCGATGGAAAAGGGGAGCATAGTGTACACATTGTTCTATTATGCCAGTGAGTACATCAATAAAATTGATGACACACCAGGAGAAATGGTTTGGGAAAGCCAACATGATGAGGAAAAAAGGAAGTGGGAGCTACTTCAAACAAATGGAAAAAGGGAATGATAAATAATAAGTCACTTATATTTTGTTAAATTTGTACAAAGTAACATTTACACTGAAGTTGATAATATATACTTGATCTCATTCTATTCATTTTTGAGTCTTATATACATCAATAGATTTAGAAATTCATGTCATCAATAAACTCGTTCTTTACAACGCAGAGGCAACACAACCATGGATCGCGTTGTGTAAAGAGAAAATAAGTAAATGGGACAGTGATAAGAAAGCATTCAGATCGTTGGACGGTATAAACATGTTGTGTCCTGATCATTTAAAATAAAACATGCCAAATCTATCCCAACAATTGGGTGTTTGACCAGATCGTAGAGAAATATGTGTGTCCAATCATTACCCATGTGGAGAAGAGTTCGGTTCATTAAACATAGGGATGAGGTGCAACAACTCTGTAATAATTTCTCTGAGTACCACGTTCAATTTATAATATTGCACATTTGAATTGTAACATGTAATTATGTTTTTATCAATGCTCAGGTTATTAAACATATGACACTATCATTTGCTCACATTTTTATAGGTGCATTTGTTCCCATTTATGTGGGCATATGGACATAATTTTCACACTAAGGATGCCAATGATGGACACAACACACAAGATTGTGAAGTAGAGGTCGAGTTTGATCAATATATTCATGCTAGCCACCATTATCAAAACTTAATAGAGGGGAAGTTAGGTTACATTGAAAAGATACATGATATCATGCAAGTGGACTTCTCATCTTTTCAATGTGTTAATTTTAGTTGCAAGTGGTAGGATACCATCTACCAAATACATGTAATGGAAGATTGTGATACTGGGGTAATATATATTAACTCTAAAAAATATTGGGTTGAAATCAAGGAGCCTTATGTTTTCCCAAAACACTACAACCAAGTGTTTTTTAACCCAAATGTGTTGGATGGGGATTGACAGTTCGGACTGAAACATGATCCAAGATTAAAACATATTTTGAGAACAATAATGCTATAATGTCGAGCGAGGAAGCTAATCAGGGTGATGGCAATGAAGAGTGATATGTAAATATTTTGTTTCGAAATTTATATTGTGGATGTGTCATTTTATTGTGGGTGTCTATAATTAACCAATTGTGATTTTTTTCTTCATTTTATAATGTTGGGTATGAAAAATTAACAACCATTTACAACCATGATATTGAAAATACATTAAATAGTACAAGCATAAAATGTGGTTTTTATATTTTTGTATTGTCATATTTATTGTTTATTATAGCAAATTTATGTTGTATTATATTAACATATGTTTATTTAATTTTTTTTTACTATTAAGAATTAATTGAGATATCGCAAAGTTGATGACATATTCATATAATATAGTAGTAAATATTTATTTTAAAGTATATTTTATTCAAAAAATGATGATATTAAAAAATAGAAGATTAAATTTTGTATTGTTTGAAAAATTCAAAATTAAAATAAATATATACTTACTTTGATGGAAATTCTAAGGGAAATTTCAAGAAAATAACTTCTTGCATCATCTATGAGTTGTGGAATCACACTTGTATGTTGGGATTACCAACATGGATGTTATTCCCAACCTTAACTAGTGCAACTATCATGTCCTTCACCTATTCCACTCCATCCTTTAGTTTTCTAAACATATAAACTTATATTAATCGTTATATTTACATTCTCCTTGAAATAAGTGTAAATATACAAAGGAAATGGAAATTCTAAAAGAGTATTTTCTAGAGCCTAGTCACACAATTAAGGAAAATTTTAAGGATCCATACTTATCTAAAAGTATAGAAACGTTTCTCAATTTTACTAATTCTTAAAATATCAATTATAAAATGTTTTATGATATTATTGTAAAAGTAATCCAATTTCTAAGTATTTATATATATATTTTAGAAAATATTGACAACTTTTAGAGTACAATAATTGTATCCCAAAGAATTTGGGTGAATACTTTTTTTAAAAATAGAAATTAGAAAATTCTTTTAGGAAAAAATAAAAAAATTAGACAAATCATGAAATTTAGCCTCTAAAGTTTTCCATGACCATAACCCAACCCTAGAAAGTTTGGATATAAATAATTTATGACTGGGGTTTTTGTTGTTTTATTATGTATTAGATCCAACTTTTTCTAACCCAAGTTGTTACCATGGAAAACAAAGATTGATATCCTTAAAAAAACGGAAACTATCATATAACTCATGAACAATTAATACACTTACAAAAAGCAAGTGACAACTAATAACAAAATCCCCAAAACATTACATTACAACACATGCTAATGCAACAATAAAATTAAAATTAATATAAAATTAATTAAATTTAATATTATTTTAACCTTAACAAATTAATTATTTTTTTCACTAACCAAATCTAATACTTACATTTCTTTATGAGGAGATTCATAAAATTGAGGGTAGAGAAAAAAAATCATAAAGTCATTTAAAACAAATTGTGTATATTAAAATTCATTATTACTAATGATTTTGTTTTCATATTTAATAATTTAAATTTAATTAATTATAATTTTTAAATAACAAAAATTATTAAATATAAATATATATATTTTATGAACATTATTATAACTTTATGATTAAAATAAATGAAAAAATAGCATTTCATAAGAGTAATTATTTAAATTATTTTTTTCATTCATTAACCAAATCCAATATTTGCATACATTTTAATATGAAATAAAAAAAAATACAACACTTAGCATACTTTTTTAATAAAAGATTCAACCAATACTTACATATTTTATATACTTTTTAATAGAAGATTCATACACTTGGTAATAGAGTAAAAAATTGTAAAACCATTTCATTGAAAGTGTATAGCACACAATTTATTATTATTCTTTATCTTTAATAAATCAAGTTTAATTAAATAAATTTAATATATTATAATAATTGAATAACATAAATTCATAAAAACTTTGAAATTTTTTAAAAACAATAAAATATAATAATTGAGATGCTAATAAACATTTATATTATAACTTTTGTTTTGTAATATTTGAATAACAAAAATTAATAAAATAACATTATTATTACATCATTATTATTTTTAGTAAATAATTATATCATAATGTTAGTGAATAGGTACAGGATGAAAATGTCAAAAGAAAATAGAATAATATGTTTTTTTTTAAAAGTAGGTGGAATATTTGGGTCTGCGGTTATGTCCTTCAGACATATGGAGTCAAGGGACCGAGTCGCAGGGGCTCGTACCTAAGGTTTTTTAGGCGACTTTTTTAAAGTGACATAGAAGTATTTTTCTGGTAATCTTCTCTCTTCCTAGCATCATGCGTTGGCAAGCACCCTTGACGGGTGGAAGACATCATATTAGAAAGATCATGATCTCTTGAATGTGGAGAATAAGTACGAAGATGAGGTCGATTATGAACTCAATCTGTTTCCATTTCAGGATTTTTTTTCGTTTGCTGAATACCTAGAGATTTGAATAAATCAATCTCATTCTCTGCTGCACTGCCATATCCATTGCCTAAAGAAAATCATTTGGGCACGCGTGAGAGTCGAAGCCTCAAGCCAACCAAATGCTTCAGTCTTAATGATGCCAATCGACAGGATGCAGGTTTTTAGGGTGGAAAAACCGAGGGCCTTATCCCTCACAATAATAGTGAAAATTATTCCATTCCCGCTCTTCAACCCGCTGAATCCCCCCCTCCAAAGTCGGTGAAAAAGGCACAGAGTCAGAGGCAGGACAAGGTTTTGAACCTTGGTTCATGCTCGATAGAGGCCCGACTAAAAAAAGGTAATAAGTGCATTAGAGAGAAAATGGGATCTGTCCAAATGGTTGTAGGGAAAGATATCCCTATTGTAGAGGTTGCATAAATTGCAAAAACAAACCTAGTGGGTCACCTTAGTGGTAAAATGGCAGGAAGCACAGCCCTGGAGAAATGGATGACTAACCATTGGTTACCAGTGATTAGTTACATCTCGGAAGCTCACACATTGGTAAGAGGTTGGAATAACTTCACCATACTTTCAGAAGAGGATTGCAACACCTTACTAAGGAAGAATTGGAAATGGGGCCCCTCAAGCTTAACTTTAAAACCCTGGTCTGTGGATTTTGACCCTACCAAAGAATTTGTGGTTGTCATGCAAGTCTAGGAAGTTTTGACTGGTATTTCATTAAGTATTTGGTCAAAGGAAGCACTCGAGGAAATATGAAACAAAATTGGTACCTTCATGGGACTGAATCCCAACTGGACCTCCAAACAAGACAGTCATTGGGCATGGATATAGGTGGAGGTAGATGTGCATGAGGGTTTGGTCGGGACTATGGATATCATATTTGGTGAAAAAAAATGGAAGCAATGTGTATACTACTGGAAGCTTCCATTTTGTTGTTACGATTGCCATGAAATTGGGCATGTTTGCTCTCAATGTGCTCGAGTTGCCCCTTTGTTTCAAAATCATGTGAAGGTATGGAAGGAGAAATCAAATATTGGCGTAATGGGATTATGGACACAATTTCAGTCGAGGGAAGAAGGATGTGGGTTGTTCTTAATGGAGTTGAATCTTCAAATCTGGAACAAGCCATTATGAAGACATCCTCTCCCATTGATCCTCCAGGTATTTCATCAATTCCTCCCCCTTTTGTTCAATCTCTAGTTCCACAAGAAAATGTTCCTAGTTTTTTTTTCTCTGGCTCTTCCCCCTTGGTTTATGACCAACCTCCACTTGTCGATTTCCCTTCCCTATATATCTCCCCTTCTTTGGCCCCCATATCCCCCCCTGTTGTGGTTTCTCCCCTGGATACAAATTCCCTGGTCCCTCTTTCTCACGATTCCCCTCTTCCCCCTTCTTCCTTTGTTCCTCTCCCCTTTGTCTTGACTTACCCCTTTCCTTCTGTGACTCTAAGTTCCCCACTAGTAGAAGGAAATTTTTTCCTTAATCCTTCATAGGCCCCTCCTTCCCTCCCCCTCTCCCATTCTCCCCATCCTCCTCCCTCTCTTGACCCCTCCCCTTCTCAAGTGGTCCCCTCTTTTTATGTATTCTTTTGTTACGACATAACTGAACTCAAATCCCCTGAGGAGCACCCCCTATGCTCCCTCTCCACCTTCAAATCCTCCCCCTATCCTTAGGTATTCCCTGCATTCCAAAGGAAGGATAAAAAAAAAATATTTTCCCTCTAAAGGAGGACTATCTCTTCATCCCCCTCAGCCAAATTTGGTGGGAAGGAAATACGACCTTCACAAGTCCCATGGAAGGGATTCAACTCAAATCAAAAAAGGAAAACAAGCCTCTATTACAAGGGCCCTTAAAGAAAGGAGCACCCTAATACCTCCATCTAGATGATGATACTTTCATTTAATGCAAGAGGGGTAGGGGCCCCCCAAAAAATGTTATCCCTCAAAAGGTTCATCAGAAGCCTTAAGATGGATGTTATATTAATTCAAGAGATAATGTGTTCTGAAGAGAAGGCCAAGGAAATCTTCTCTTGTTGGCTCAAAAACTGGTCCTTTTGTACCATTGATGACGAAGGGATGTCAAGGGGAATTTTTACTGGATGGAGCCCTAATTTTAAAGCGTTATCTTCCTCCTCTTTTCCTTCTTCTCTTTCTGTAAATTTAAGGTTCAAAGACAATGATAGTGATTTTTTGGTGATTAATATCTATGGACCCTATGTTGATAGGGTTTCTTATTAGGAAGACTTAAAAATTTAGGTGTTTTCAACAAACCCTTCATGGCGGTTGGTGGAGATATAATTTTCTCCCTTTCTTTAAGGGAAGTGTGGGGTGAAAACCCTAAGGAAGACCATCTAAGGAGATTTTTCCTCTCCCACTTTGAGGAGATATGCCTTGTTGATGTGAAACCAATAAAACTAATCCCTACATGGTGAAAATTTAGATCCATGAGAGAAGAAATAGATAAACTCCTGGATATGTTTCTAGCCTCATAGGCTTTATTAGAGACAAACATCCAAATTAAATCCTCTTTAGGGGAAGGAGGCATTTCCAATCATCGCCCTATTATTATTCAATGGATTTTTGGATAAGAAGCGCCTCCCCCCCATTGAATATCAATCAAGTGTATCTTGAAGAAGAATACTTCAAAAAAATAGTAAAATCATAATGGAAGAAACTCAACCAAGATGACCCTAACTCCATGATGATCCAGTTTGCTGCAAATATTTCAAGGGTGAAGAAATCCATAAAATAGTGGGTATCATTTTGGAAAGCCTAGAATCAGAGAGACCTAAGAGACACAAAAGAAATAATTTTATACCTTTACACTCAGATATATGATAGCCCTTTAATTCAATCACAGCTGAAGGAACTAAAGGAACTAGAAGAACTTAGAAATGAATGGTTGGTTAAAGAGGAGAAATCATGGCGCATTAAGAGTAGATCATTGCGGCTAAAATTTGGTGAAAACAATACAAAGTATTTCCACCAATTTTCCAATATTAGGAGGAACACAAACTCTATATGGGAAATTAAAATGTAGATGGTCACCTAGTAATCTCTTTTAAAGAAAAAGCCGAAGTCAAGGCCAATCATTTTGAAAACTTGTTCAAAGATCCCGTCGGATGTCCTATCCAAGAAATCCCAAATGTAGTAACAAAATTCCTCTTCACAGAAGAAATGAATCAGGCCCTAGACAAGGAAGTGTCTAAGGTAGAGGTACAAGCCACTATTTTTGATCTAGAATGGGAAGAGCCCAGGATCAGACAGATTCACTGTGGAATTTTTTAAGGTATTTTATGAGTTGATCAAATATGATCTCTTGCTAATTGTAAGAGAGTCAGAAAGAATGGGGAAAGTTATAGGCTCTTTCAACTCAACATTTCTTTGTTTAATCCCCAAATCTCAATATGGAACTACTTTTGGGGACTTTACGCCCATTTATTTTTGTAATGTCACATAAAAGATCATCTCAAAGGTCATTGTGAAGTGTATGAAACCTTTACTCAATCAATTTATCAGTGAAGAACAATTTGGATTTTTACAAAATAGACAGATTCATGATGTTGTAGTGCTCTCACAAGAAGTATTTCATTCGGTGAAAACTAAATTGAAAAAAGCAGCTATCCTAAAATTAGACCTCTCCAAAGCATATGATCGAGTGAACTAGATGTTTATTTTCCTAATACTCTTGCATATGGGGATGAATATGAAAACTGTAAATTGGATCATGGGTTGCTTGCAAAGTGATTCATTTGTAGTTCTAATTAATGGATCCCCCTCCTGATTTTTCAAATATTTGAGGGGATTAAGACAACGATTCCTCCTCTCTCCCTTCCTCTCTTTAATCGTTGTAGAATCTCTCATTCTTTTGATTAAGGAAGCTAGGCAAATAAATTTTTTGTGTGGGATACAGGTTTCAAATAGTGAAGTCATCTCTCACCTTTTATTTGTGGACAATTTTTTTTTTTGTGTCCAAGGGACTCGAGGACACATCATTTCCCTTAAAAAGATACTCACTCTCTACTGCAGCGTAACTAGAATGGAAATTAACCTGGAAAAATCATGTTCTATATTTCATAAGTGCTTGAAAGAAGAAACAAGATCCTTATCCAACATTATTCCAACACAAACAAAACCCCTAAACGAGGGCTTCAAGTATCTTAGATTTTACCTTAAGCTTGTTTGCTACAAAAGAAACGATTAGGGTTGGCTAGTCTGGAAAATTGAATCGAGGATTTCTGTATGGGAAAATAGGTTCTTGTCAAGGGGAGGAAGGATAGTATTAATTAAATACATTTTAGAACGTATCCCTATCTATTGGAATTCCATAGCATCCATCCAAAAATGATTTCTAGTAAAGATTAGAAAACTTAGCTTTCAATATCTCTCGACTGGTCAGAGGGAATGTACATAAAACAATTACATGATGTCTGTATTTAACAAATGAAGATGACATTACATTCCATTCCCCATCAAAAGGGTGAATGCCATGGTTTATCAAAACCACAGGCTCAAAATGGTGATTCAGTGGAAAAGGTGGATGGCCACCGAGATCCATTTGGATCTTTCCTACCCCCTTAGAAAGCAATGGTATCCATTTCGTTGAGTTCCCGGGGGAGACGAAAAAACATTTGTTGAATCTGCATCTTGATGAGCTGCTTGCCTTGTTGGAGAAGTTGCATTGCTTAGATTTTTGAAGGTTGTCATGAACCTGTGGCTGGAAGGGTTGGACCTTTTTAACCATTCTGGCTGCATTAGATGTCTATGTGTAGAAGGAATATTTGTGCTTTTATGCAATCTTGTTGACCTACTTCTCTTGGATAGAAGGTGCTTGGGCCAAGGTTGTAGTGGTTGCAGTATCCTTCTGTTCACCTTTTGAGCAGATTGTGAAGAAGCTAAATTTTGTAGTATGAGATACTACCTTGTGGCACTGTTTAGGTGGGATAGTAGTCATAACCACCTCTGGTATCCTATAGAGATGACCCCCCAGAGTAAAAATGACACTACGGGGTGGAGACTCATAGATAGCATGGTGCTTCCACATATATGGCTGGCCCAAGAGAACATCACATAAATCCAGTGGGGAAACATCACATAATACCTCGTCCTTGAAGGGATGGATGCTATATGACAATTGATACTGCTGGATGACACAAAGATCTTGACCCTGGAGAAGCCACCTGATGTGGTATGGCTACGGGTGTGGTGTTGTTGGAAAATCCAACTTCTTGACAACCTCTGTTGAGATGATGTTCTTTCAGCTTCCGCTATCAACAATAAAATGTAGTGGGGTCCCCTTCACCCACATCTGTGAATGGAAGAGTTTCTCCCCCTCCTCAATATCCTCTTCTGGTTGTATTGTTGTAGTTGCGATATAAGCAGTGAGTTCTGCATCAATGATCTATCTCCTTTTATTATTTTCTAAATCAGGGTCCAAGTCGAGGTTTGATTCTTTGTCTTTGTGCTTGGTCACTAATGACTGTATTGAACAACATTCATTAGTGTTGTGCCAAGGGCTGTTGTGGAACTTAAACCACTTTCTGGTGTCTTTCTTAGACTTCTCGTTACCCTTATTTGCATGCATCTGGGATTGTCTCTCTTGAGGTTGCCCTTCCTTGGTCTATCCATGCTTCTCCCACTTACTCTACTGGTTGAATTTCTGGTCAATTTTGACTGCATATCGATAAGCAAATCCCAGTGAGGAGATGTCCAAGAAATCCATATATGTTTGGATGTATTTGTGTAGACCAATGTGGTACTTCAAAACCAGGTGCCACTCGGAGTCTTTGATACCCAGCTTTGAGTGCAAGGTATGAAATATGTTGGTGTAATCTGGCACTGTTTGGTCTCTTTTCTGACAAAGAGTTGTCCATATCATGTATTTGTCATCATAGTTTCTGATAGGGTATAACTCCTCCTTTAGGGCATCTACAAAGGTTGCCCAAGTGGGTTCTCTCCCAAAAAGTGTAGATTCATCCGTGGTGTACCTCTCCCTGTAACCTTCCCACCAAGCTCTGACATGGGGAAGGACTCTAAGGAGCACAAAGGTGATATTTTCACTATCGATTTTTTTTTGGACAGAGTAATAACCTTCTAGTAGATTCAACCATTTTTCTAGAGCATCTGCATCTATCTCACCTTCAAATAAGGGGATATAAAAATTGACTTGTACCTTGAAGGGTGTCACACTTGCAAAATGGTTGCTTGTTGAAGATGCCTCGGCTGCTTCCATCGGTAGTCTTCGAAGGATCCGAGCGAAGTTTTCCATCATCTTGTTCCTTTGTCGCATGAGGGATTCCTCGAGCAACGTCTTGAAAGGATCTTCTGCTTTGTCATCTCTCTTTTCTTTCTCCATGGGAGGCCTATTGGGATAGCGAGAGTGGTTGTACTCAAGTGAAACTAACTCAAGACCCAAATCTCTATGCCCTAACCTCGTCGGGGACCTGCTCTGAGAGATGACAAAGAGAAGACTGCTCTGATAACATTGATCCAAATTATTTTGAGAATGACATGAAGACAAAAATATAACCGAGATATAACAATAAAATACACAAAAATATAGAAGAGAACATAGAAATACAGTGAAACCCAACTTCTATTACCGAATAAGTTATAAAAACATTATAGAACACAAACTCAAAAAATGGGGTAGCTTATCTCTGAAAAGAAAGAGAGTTTGGCTACGCTTCATTCACAAGAAGCTTTACATCACACTCCATTGCATGCTTAAAGTGCCTCCTTCACCTCAATTATATATGAGAGAGTGAGAGGAGAACAATTCTCATGATGCATATGGGATAAATTGGACTAAGTTTATAAAATGCCATAGGCATGTAAACTATTAGGACTTCCCGGGCGATCACCCATCCCAGTGCTACTCTAGCTCAAGCACGCTTAACTACGGAGTTCTAATGGGATCCAATGCATTAACACTATGTTGTAGGCATGTGCATAAATCCATTACATGATGTCTCTATTTAAAAAATGAAGATGATATTACATTCTATTCCCCATTAAAAGGGTGAATGTCATGGTTTATTAAAACCACAGGCTCAAAATGGTGATTCAGTGGAAAAGGTGGATGGCCACCGAGATCCATCTGGATCATGCCACGTGTCCCTTCTCGATGGACGATCATGATTTCTGCAGCTCCTGACTCTTCGGGTATCCTCCTGTGCCCTTTCAAAGGGTTAAGCCTCACGCACTTGCCTATGGATCCAACGGCTATTGGTCCACGTGATAAGATCCTACGGTCTAGATCTGATCTTCTTCTGTGCACACTCTTCTGAGTATTTGTACATGAGATTCAATGGTCTAGATCTCTTCCTTTGCAACTGATCTAACAACTATTGTTGCTCCTCCTCCCAAGATTGCAATTTCTCCCGACTTGGAAAATTTCATACGTTCAAAGGCTTCGACCTTTGATTCCTCTACGAGCCTGGATACTTGGGTCTCATCTATGTTCTAAAGATGCTATCTCTCCTGAGCTTGTGAACTGGCTCAGATATTGAAAGGGTCTTGGGTCTTCCTGTTCCTTAGAATATTTCCGATGCCCTCCTGGCACACTTTGCACTCGACCTCCTGATCTTTCAAACTTGAAACAAGTTCTCCCCGTGCGCACTCCTTTTTCTCTGACTAGCCTTCATATGGATGTATTTCAACACTTCATCCGAGTGTTGGTTTGGTGCACTCCTTGCACAGGTCTTCGTCTAGAGTATTCAACAACCCTATTCCCCCTTTCGCTCCTTGAAGGGATATAAGTGCCCTCTTGGAAAATTGTCCTCAAGAACTTTTTCCTGAGCTGACAAAGTATTCAGTAACTCTCTGAGTGTCTCTCCTTGACACTTCTCTTCTCTCTGAACTCAAAACATAGTTCCTTTGTGTACTCCTTGCACTCACTCGATGCCCACTTGATAGAGCTCTACAGAACCTTCAACAATTCTGTCTTTCTATACCCTCCTCCACACAGTCTTCCCTCCAGAGTATTAAGTAACTCCGAGGCTCCTCTTGAGTCTGCAAACTATCCTAGTGTGCCCTCCTGACACGTTCTCCTTTGAACTCAACCAGAGATTCAGATGCACACTCTTTGAGTTGGCTACAAAACTACCAACGTTATCTTGTGCACTCTTTGCACATCCTAAAGAACCCATAAACAATTTAACAAACCCACAGACAAAAAATTCTATTTATCCCTGCAGATGGAATCTAACACATACATCTACATCATATGCATATAAACACATAAATGACATTCATTCATAAACACACATATAACCACACAAAGAATCTCATGCAAGAAAAAATGCTCTTTATATTAATCTGAATGTCCGTTTACAATGTGTACAGAAGCTCAGACTGCAACAGTCTCGACTCTCTTCCCTCGTCTAATCTCATGTAGTATCCCCTATGAAAATAAGATACAAATATCTTTTTACAAAATAGGGGCTCCTCGAGCCCTCCCTCCAAGCTTCCTACTCTCATTAATTACACTGAATTACAATAAATGGATGTCTAGTCTGGATCGGATCTATATCTCCTCAGCCTGTCATCCATTAAAGGTGACATCATCACTTTCCTACACAATGACATGGATGTGGCTCTTCCAGCCTTACAAACATTGAATTGTATTACAATTTGAATTTTTGAAATGAGAGGGGTGGTGCCTCTCCTCCTCCTCGAATGCGCTCTGATGTGCTGGCTAGTTGGCGCATTGTTGAGTTGGAGCGATGCTCCTGCATCATACTCCACTGCTATGAAAAATTCATGAGTTCCTTCTCATGAGCTTCCCAGCTCTGTTGAAATCCTCCTGGATCCCAAACTATTCTTTGGAGATTTCCATTTGCTCCACTCCTTTGCTGCTGCTATTGCTTCTCTCCTTCTCTTGCAGGCCCTCCTCTATTCAACTCCCTCCTACTGACAGATTCTTGCATTGACCTCAGCATCAGACTTCTTATCTCCTTAATCACCTCTTCTAGCTACTCCAATGGATGGTTCTCTTTATCCAGTATCCGTAGTTTCACTTCTTCCTTGGAAATGGGTTGATCCCCCCTGTTGTTTTCTTCTTCTGTGGCACTAGCTGGCCACCTTGCTGTAGACTCCAATTCTGCACTCTCATCACTAAGCTGTTGCTCAAATTATTCCTCTTCTGACAGATTAGCTTCTGCCAGTTCTTCTTGTGCTGGTTCATCTCCAGCTTCTCTCCAGACTTGAATTCTATTTCATCTTCTATTGCAGGATTCAATATTGCAATAATCTCCTATTCAACTTCTTGGCTGAAATTTCTGAGCAATTCTGTTGAATTCTTTTCTCCTGCGATCTACATCACTGTCTGTTGGTAGCCA
Organism: Picea engelmannii; assembly: GCA_009831015.1. Classification (NCBI taxonomy): domain Eukaryota; kingdom Viridiplantae; phylum Streptophyta; class Pinopsida; order Pinales; family Pinaceae; genus Picea; species Picea engelmannii. The sequence goes on along the minus strand of ML778369.1, from coordinate 305,385 downwards.
TCTTATGGTTTTGGATTGTTCAACCAATCCTCTAGCATGTTAAATTGCATATCCCATGGAGTGATCATCTTGAATGTGTGATCATCTTCTGCTACTTGGGAAGACTTCAATGTCTGCTCCCTTTCCTCCTCTATGACAGTCACTGCTAGTTGCCTTTCTTCTGTTGTTGCATCTGCAACACATGCTCTGGCCTCAACTAGGCTATTTGGTAGGAATACCTCAATTCCCTCAATTATCAGAAGGCATTTCTAATCATCATCCATCAAATCTTTTCACTGATATGAACTCTCGACTGAGTTCATGGGACTGTCAGACAATCTCCTCTCCTCATTTCCCACCTGGAAACTTATGAGACTCTGCTCTGATCTTTTCTCCTCATCACTGAGGATTTTTACCACCTCTGGATCATATATGTGAACCACTTCCTCTTCACCTCTGAGGCTTTCAACATACCTCAGCCACACTCTCAACAACCTCTGTTGTCCCCTGAACAACAATCTCTTAACTGGCCACTTCATGTTCTTCACTCAAACACCCAATGCACTTTTGCATCTTGTTGCATTTTAAATGCAAGCTTCTCCATCTGTTCTCTTATCTGAACGATATCTCTTTCAATTTAATCCTTTATTTTCTGTTGGCGGTCCCTATCTTGACCACGCCCATGGCCTTCAGTAGCCATCTTCTTCCTCTACCTACATAAATCAATTCTTTGCTCACCTCTGTTACCACCGAACGGTATCAGAATATCTCCTTCTCTTCTACCTCCATCTTCCCGCTGTCTGTATATATAAAGTGGCTCTGATACCACATGAAACAATTCCCCCACCTCAGTGGGGTCCGCGGTGACCTCCTGGTCTAGGATCATTCAAAGACTCTCTAAGATGAATTATCCCTTCAATTCCCTGCTGGAATATCCACTAAATAAATCCACAGGTCCTTGCAAAACTCCACTTATGTGAACAAGCACAAAGTGCAAGCTTCCTCTCCATGTGACCACTTGCTGTGATCACATGCCTATCCAAAAGGTGCTTCATGACTCACGACCTCATGAATTTCACTGTGAACCAACTGACTCTTCCATTTCCCGAATTTCAAACTAAGAGCCTAGCGCTTGCTAGCTCCGTTCCTTAACTTCCATCGATGTGACCTCCATGCATGGCTTGAGGCTCAACTATCAAGTGCTTCACGACTTCACATTTCACGTCTCAGACCCTTTTCTAGCCCTCTTCTCCCAAAACCTGAACTAGCAAGTTCCGCTCACCAGATCAACGATATACGATCCCTGTGATCCAACGGTCTTGATCTCCTTCGCTAATCGAGACTCTGCGTCTCGGAAATTTCGGCAATAGATTCCTCCCTTCTCCCAATTCTCGATTCTATGCTTACCTCAGATCGATGGTCTATGACCTTCCTCAATCCAACAACTCAGATCAACTCACGAGTTCGCACCTCACAGGTCCTCACGACTCTGACCTTTGACCTTTCCACTCTGTGAGTCAGCAAAATGCTGATCTCTCACCACATGTTCCTTCTCAATGGATGTTCGGGATTTCTGCGGCTCTTGAATCTTTGGGTATCCTCCTATGCACTTTCAAAGGGTTAAGCCTCGTGCACTTACCTATGGATCTAGAGGTTGTTGGTCCACACACTTAGATCCTACGGTCCAGATATGATCTTCTCCTATGCGCTCTCTTCTGACTGTTTGGACGTGAGATTCAACGGTCCAGATCTCTTCCTCTGTAGCTCATCTAACGGATGTTGTCGCTCCTCCTCTTGAGCTTGCAATTTATCTCGACTTGGAAAATTTCATACGTTCAAAGTCTTCGACCTTTGATTCCTCTACGAGCCCGACTACTTGGGTCTCATCTGCGTTCTGAAGACGCTGTCTCTCCTGATCTTGTGAACTGGATCAAATCTCCAAAGGGTCTTGGGGCTTCTTGTTCCTTAGAATATTTCCGGTGCCCTCTTGGCACACTTTGCGCTCAACCTCCTGATATTTCAAACTTGAAACAAGTTCTCCCTGCGCGCACTCCTTATGCTCTGAATAGCCTTCAGATGACTGTCTTTCAACACTTCATCTGAGTGTTGGCCTGGTGCACTCCTTGCACAGGTCTTCTTCCAGAGTATTCAACAACCTTGTTCCCCCTTTCGCTCCTTGAAGGGATATAAGTTCCCTCTTGGCAACTTATTCTCAAGCACTCCTTGCTGAGATGACAGAGTATTCAATAAATCTGTGAGTGTTTCTCCTTGACACTTCTCTTCCCTCTGAACTCGAAATAGAGTTCCTTTGTGCACTCCTTGCACTCGCTCGATGCCCACCTAGTAGAGCTCTACATAATCTTCAATAGTCCTGTCTTTCTATACCCTCCTCCACACAGTCTTCCCTCCAGAGTATTCAATAACTTTGAGGCTCCTCTTGAGTCTGCAAACTATCCCGGTGTTCCCTCTTGGCACGTTCTCCTATGAACTCAACTAGAGATTCATATGCACACTCTTTGTGTTGGATACAAAAATTCCAATGTTCTGTTGTGCACTCCTTGCACAGCCTAAAAAACACAGAAACAATTTAACAAACCCACAGACAAAGAATTCTATCTATCCTTGTAGATGGAATCTAACACATACATCTACAACATATGCATATAAACACATAAATGACATTCATTCATAAACACACATATAACCACACAAAGAATCTCATGCAGGAAAAATTGCTCTTTATATTAATCTGAATGTCCGTTTACAATGTGTACAAAATCTCAGACTACAACAGAGTCTCGACTCTCTTACCTCCTCTAATATCATCTAGTATCCCCTATGAAAATAAGATACAAAGATATTTTTACAAAAGAGGGGCTCCTCGAGCCTTGCCTCCAAGCTACCTACTCTCATTAATTACACTGAATTACAATAAATGGCTTTCTAGTCCGGATCGGATCTAGATCTCCTCAGCCTGCCATCCATTAAAGGAAACATCATCACTTTCCTGCACAACGACATGGATTTGACTCTTCCAGCCTTACAAACATTGAACTGTATTACAATTTGAATTTTTTAAATGAGAGGGATGGCACCTCTCCTCCTCCTCGAATGCGCTTTGATGTGTTGGCTAGATGGCGCATTGCTGAGTTGGAGAGATGCTCCTGCATCAAGGATCATGCAAGGAAACTCTCTTTGGGTTTGATTTATGAATTCAAAATACTTCCCCAACATGAACATTGTTGAGTAATTCATAGTTCCTTCCAAATCATCAAAATGATCAATTGTATGGAAGGCATTGATATAAGTTTTTAGTATGGTAGGGGAGTGGATAGTGTGGAAAGTCGGGAATGGCCAAAGAATATGTTTGGGGGAGGATCCCTGGCTTGGATAAGGAAAAAACTACAAACTCTCTGACCCTTTGATTAGAGAGTTAAGGACCCAAAATATATTTAGTCTAAAAGATATAAGTGTGGGTGACACAGATCCTAGAGGAAGATCCAATTGGAGAGATGAGGAGTCTTTGGAACTTATCGGTGCTTTAGTAGAAGAATGGAGGTCCTTTATATGCCTTTTATGTGATAATTTTATTACCCTGGATGATAACACAAAATACTCACTATGATGGTCCAAGAATCCAAAAGGTGGAACCTTTTATGAAAAGTTGGGCTATAAATCTTGGCAGGAAGACCATTTTACAAGTACCCAAAAATGATGGTGGGGATTCTTGTGGAAATCCAAATATCCCACTAGATGCAAAATTTCTCTATGGTTGGACTTAAACAATAAACTTCTCACTTGGGATAATTTTGTAAAGAGAGGCTAGTGTGGACCCAACTGTTGTATTCTTTGCAAGAATGATTCAAATTCCATAGCTCATTTATTTATATTTTGTCCTTATGAAACCTAGGTGATGAAGCTAATCAAAGAAAAATTAGATCCCAAGAAAAGCTAGAAAAAAATGGAAGCCTGGATGAAAATCCCAAAGAATGGGCAATGGACAGGTTTGTTAAGATCTATGCCAGCCTCAAATAATGGGCAATATATGGTGGGCCTGTAATTCAGATACTTTCAAGGATAATCAAATACAACCATAAATAACATCTCTCATAACTCTCAACCAAGCAACATAATTTAAATAATATTTCAAAGAAAAGATCCCCTGTAACCCAATTATTCCTTCCATTGACTATGACATACCTTGGGGTACTTTGGTGGGGAAAGTCAAGGTGACCCTCCGAAGTGTGGGGTGGGAGTTGTGTTGTATTTCAATCATTCAAATTAATTTTTTATTATATATTATTCTTGATAGGGATTGAACAAAAGAGATGAGTTTATTGGCCTTTGGACTCTTTTAAAAACAACCAAAGCAAAGGATGTAAAAAATCTCCAAGTGATGGGTGATTCCAAGTTGTTGATTGATTAGGTTGGACAAAAAATTGAAGTCCAAGACATAAGACTAGCCCCAATAATGAGAGACATCAAATTGGCATATCATTCTTAAAAATGGCTATCATTTCACCATGTTCTTAGGGAACTTAATTAAAAGGTAGATGCACTATCAAAAGAGGCTCCACTTCTTCCCTCTAGATCCTTTAGTTCTATGAATATTTTGATGGTGAAGAAACATAAGCAATGTAATTCCACTTCTGAAACAACCTCTTCCGACAATCAATATTTTTGTGTTTTGTAAAAATATAGAACAATTATGTATAGGTTTGTTGGCGCAAGCCAATTTTGGGGTGAAATCAAGGAATTTTTGAAGGAATCGAGGCAACGCCATAAAATAAGGGAGCGCGCCAAAAATAGGAGAAAAGCAATGCCATAAATAGAGGAAAAGGAGCGCTGATAAAAGAAGTTACTAAGTGGACAAACTGTTGCAGAGTAGTTGGAAAGTGGACAAGTGTCGACTTGGAGCAATGGTTGGATTGAGAACTAGCTGAGATTAAGTCAAGCAGAAAGTAGACAGACCTACTCCACTTAGGGTTAGGGTTTTTGTAAGGGATTTGTCCCAGTTTTGTATAAGTAGAATGTATTAGGACAACGAGAGGGTTTTCCCTTTTGTGGTATGTAGGGTCATTGTTGTTGTTTTCCATTTTATTATAAGTGCGTGTTATCTAAGATAATGATGTGATCTGTGGAGATCGTATGTAATGGCGGAATAAATGTATAGTGCACAACACTAGATCTTACAAGAATATGAATAAAGAGCCTAAGTGACAAATCTTTGTGGATGTATCCCCAGGGGAGGGTGAACCATGGTATATTTGTGTCTTATGTATGCAGTGTTTCTTATTGTATTTGCTTTAGTAAGTTTATGATGAACATGTTAAATGATAAAGGAAATAACACTATGCACTAAGAATAGTCTAATGGGATCTCTAGAATATCTCTAAATGAATGTATTAGCTAGTGTTTAGATGAGAATATTGTATTACAATAGATAAATACTTCTCATTAAACATATGTGGATATAATTATTAATGAATTCCTATTAGAATAGTTGTGATAGTGGTCTGGAATAAGATCTAGTGAAGGTTTGAGGGCTAACAATGAGTAGATCCTATGCCACTAAGAGAGAAACACATCCCATCCCATGGTTGCAAACATCTGAGTCCTACAAACACCCATAGAAGCCATCTCGAGTGAGACTGCGCAATACACTCTATGCACTGTGTTTCCTTTTGGTATCCAGAAGGGTCGATGGTTGAAGGGAAGTTGGTAATCATGTAGTCAAAACCTGGGTCAACCCATAAGTAAACCAACAATGGTTTCGTTGCCGGTTGGAACTCAGAATATTGGATCATGAGGGATGTATCATGTAGTATAGCGTGAGGTATTAACAAATGGAATGTTTGTAAGTTGGAGCCCCTGCAGGAAAAGATGAAGCAACTGGTCATGGAGGTTGACACAAAAAAATCATGGGCGGAACATATAGGCTTGGAGGGAGGAGATATATTAAAGCCTCCAGTCATCGCGCATGTGGTGGAAGCCATGACGAAGAAGAGTAATAAGGCTAAGGAGAAATGCCAACATATATCATATATGTATGAAGAACTGGCATTGGTAGTAAAATATGCAGGAGTCTGTGAGTGACTCGGGATGAGTCACGATGTCAGTGTTGGGGGCATGTTGGTGTAGGAAAAATTCATGGAGAAATCAAGGAAGTTTTGAAGTAATCAAGGCAATGCCAGAAAATAAGGGAGCGCACCAGAAATAGGGGAAAATCAATGTCAGAAACAAAGGAAAAGGAGTGTCGAGAAAAGTAGTTACTAAGTTGAAAAAATGTTTTAGAGCAGTTGGAAAGTGGACAAGCGTCGACTTGGAGCAACCGTTAGATCGAGAACCAGTCGAGATTAAGTCAAGGAGAAAGTAGACAGATCTAATCCTCTTAGGTTTAGGGTTTTTGTAAGGTATTTTTCCTAGTTTTGTATAAGTAGAATGTATTGGGAAGACGAGAGGGTTGTCCTTTTTGTGGTATGTAGGGTCATTGTTGTTTTTGTCCATTTTGTTAGAAGTGTGTATTGTCAAAGAGAATGATGTGATATGTGGAGATCACATGTAATGGTGAAAGAAATGTATAGTTCACAACACTAGATCTTACAAGAATATGAATAAAGAGCCTAAGAAAAAAATCTTTTTGGACATAGCCCCAGGGGGGTGAACCATGATATATCTATCTCTGATTTATGCAATGTTTCTGATTGTATTTGCTTTCATAAGTTTATGATAAACATGTTATATGATAAATGAAATAGCAATGCGCACTAAGAATAAACTAAGGAAATGAATGTATTAGCTAGTGTTTAGATGAGAATCTTGTGTTATAGTAGATAAATACTTGTCATTGAACACATGCGACTATAATGGTTAATGAAGTCCTATTAGAATCATTGTGACAACGGTCTAGAATAATATCTAATGAAGTTTTGAGGCCTAACATCAAGTAGATCCTATGTCACTGAGAGATAAACAAATCCCATCCCATGGTTGCAGACATCTGAGTCCCGCAGCCACCCATAGAAGCCATCTCGAGTGAGACTGCATAGTGCACTCCGTGCGTTGTGTTTCCTTCTAGTATCCAAAAGGCCCGATGGTTAAAGGAAAGTTGGTAATCCTATAGTCAAAACCTTGGTCATCCCATAAGTAATCCAACAAGGTTTATGCTATATATTAGTAGGGAAGTCATGATGAAAATAAAAGAATGTTGAAAAATATGTGTTTTTTTGGCTTATTGTAGCAAGAGAAAGACCAAGTTAGGTCGAGACTGAAAGTATGGGATGTAACATGTATATTCACTAAGAAAATAAAAGATATATATATATATATATATATATATATATATATATATATAGTGAATATTTATATCATAATGTTATTACTATAATATATGAAAAAGACATCATTATTCAAATCAAAATCATTTCAGTCATCATATTTATGTTTTTTTTTATAAACATGTTTAATCAACATATTGTATCTTGCTGGAAAACAAAAAAATTCACCTTGAAGAAGAGTTCAACATTATTTGACATTAATGGTTATAATTTTTTTCAATCACAATCCAAATCAAACAATTTCATAACACCAAAGTTAAACATTATATGGAAACTCTAAATTTAAATGAGTGATACGTCTCAAATTTAATTTAATTAAAAAAAAAAACACTAATAATGTTGATCTATAGTGTACTCATAATACATTTTATAAATCAAACAACAAAAATAACAACCTGATATGAAAAAAAATAATATACACG
>ML778369.1:263062-297597 GCA_009831015.1 Picea engelmannii | reverse complement strand
ATATATATATATATATATATATATATATATATATATATATATATATATATATATATATATATATATATATATATATATATATATATATATATATATATATATATATATATATATATATATATATATATATATATATATCAATATACATGTCAAATTATTAGGGACCTAACCCCTCATGTAGGTAGAGTAATATATTTCCATGTAATAAATGTCAATATTAATAAGGCCTAGAAATAAGGAAGAATAAGTACAATGTAAGAAGACCTAATATAAGCTTCCTCTTCTAGAAGGATCTTCCTCTGGATGGTTCTTTTGATATACATATTTAGTATAAATAGGACTTGAGGGTATGGGAACTTTTGTCTTGGATATTATTGTAATAGAGCTCTGCTCTGTTGGAGGTTTCCCCCTTGAATAGGCAAGTGAACATTGCTCATAGTAATCAAAGTGTTCTTTCTGGTATTATTCTGGCATCATTTTGGTATTATTGTGGTGTTGTTCTGGTTATATTGTTGTTCATTTTCCACTTCTAGCTATTTATTTTTGTTCTTCATACTTTTTATATCTGGAACATTACAAGTGGTATCGGAGCACCTTCCTCGACAAAAAATTGTGGGTTAATTTTTTCCAGGGTAGAGATGTATTGCAATGTCTTTAAGCTACAAATATATGTTTTTACGCACATAAACCCATGGTCGGGAATTCATACACACATGAAATACAAGTGGTACTTAAGCGCACATATGTTGGCCACCCTTGTAACCCTTGTTGGTACCCCTTCGAGTGGTAACCCATCAGAAAACACTTGTATACAGATCAAAATAGATCTCCTTAAGCCCTCCATAGATAAACCAATTGGCTGCCTGACTACTGTATTTCCACCGAGAACATCACTCGGGAAGATACTCTCTAGTAACTAGGTAGTCGGGTAGTACGACTAAGGGCACAGTCTAACCTCCTTAGTTGGTGACCTGATATATTGGGCCGAGTACTACTATTGGACCCCACACATATATCAGAGCTCTATAGAACATGGAAAACCCTTTTCTATAGAACCCTTGAATACCTAACCCTTGGGACAAAAATAAAAACAGAACAAACAAGATCTATTGGAGCGCAACTGTGTCTCCTACATTCGAGCTGCGAAATTACTACACATTTCTTCCTGTTAAGCATTTGGGAATTTCATCAGTGCAATATTATTCAGATCAGAGTATAACTCCACAGGAGTAAAAAAAAAAAGTCTGGATCATGTTGGCACCATTATTTGAGACCTATTCCATTGGATTTCTCTCTTCGCCCTTATCACAGTCATACCTATTATTTTTGAGAAATTTTTTTCTTGTGGACCTGACCCCATTCCAACACCCTTATTTGGGATTTACCCCATTGGATTCCACTCATCACCCTGATCGATGTGATACACTTCACCCATAACCCATTTTCTATGTGGTCCCACCTGCCCCTTTTTGTGTTCCCTCGTCATCATGGTCCATACCCGTAGCCAAGACTTGGAAGATCACTTCACTACCTTGCACTCTAATTTCACAGAAACCCAACAAGAAGTGCGACGAATCAGTGCCAATATTGCCACCATCAATCAAAAGATGCATTCCTCCATCGCTGCCTCAATCACGAAACTCAAACAAGAGCTAAAACAAGACCTTACTATCCATCTTGAATCTGTCACTATGATGATCTGTGCCAATCTGCATATCCATGCAGATCTTCTCTTATCTAACCCACCTTTGCATACCAAAGGTGAAACTTCCTATCATTCCCAAATTTTTTAGCCCCATCACTTTCAACGTGACCTACGCCTTCCGCGTGTGGATGTGACCAAATTTGATGGATAGGATCCCAATGACACCAACCATTTAGGTCATTTGACAAAGTTGAAACAATCTGGCACCGTGGAAGACTTTATAGTTTCTTTTGAGAGATTGGCTTTTCGTACAGAGGGCATGTCTGATGATTTTTTCTGAGAATGTTTTATCAGTGGCCTCAAGGAAGAGATTTGTGGTCATGTCCTCATGGCTTAGCCTCAGATTTGGGTGGATGCTACTAAAATAGCTAAGGAAGACTAACAGGTTGTCTCTTCTCAAAACAAAAAACCCTCCTTTATTCCTCACACTAAACTAGTAACTCCCACTCCTCCTTATACTCCACTAAATATCCAAAAATTGACTAGGGTTGAAATGGATGAATGCCAACTCAAAGGCCTTTGTTATAATTGTGATGACACATATTTTCCGGGACACAAGTGTAAGGAACAAAATATTTTTATGGCCATCTCAGAGGATGTTTCGAAAGAGGATGTTGAGGCTCCCCTTGTGTTTGTGTCACCTGAAACCACTAACATAACCCCTCCCTTAGACCCTCCCGAAGTAGAACCAGTCATTTCCCTAAATGCTCTCACTGGCTTCTCTGATCCCCAAAGTCTCAAGCTAATTGGTTACATCAAGCATAGGAAGGTCATCATTCTTGCTGATAGTGGAAGCACCCATAATTTTATTCATTGCCGCATTGCCCAAGAAACTAATTGCTATATCCATGCAATCAATAATTTCCAAATCATGATTGCCAATGGTGGGTCCATGAAAATTGGAGGGTGTTGTGAAAATGTGCATCTCCAAATTGGTGAATACCACTTGAAATCTCATATGTTTTCTATCGACATGGGTGGTTGTGACATTGTGTTGAGTGCAAAATAGATAAGGACTTTAGGTCCCATTCTCATGGATTTTAAGGAATTAATCATGCAATTCGACTAGGAGGGCCAAAAATATAATTTCCAAGGCATCACCGCCGGTTCCCTGGAGATCATTAGTTCCCATCGCATTGAAAAGCTACTAAAAAAAGGTCATTCTGACATTATTTCCCAATTCCATGTCATACAAGCAACTGAGACACCCTCTGTGCCACAGGACCTCCCATCCATCCTATCTAAACATCAAGTGTTTTTTTCCACTCCCCATGTACTCCCTCCTTCTCATGGTATTCATGATGATTCCATTCCCCTTGTCCTAGGAATCCTTCCTCCCAATATCCGTCCCTATCGTCACCCCTTTTCCAAAAAAAACTAACTTGAGAAAATGGTTCAAGAAATGCTCAACGCAAGTTTTATCTGCACTAGTAAGAGACCCTACTCTTCTCCCATGGTCATGGTCCTTAAGAAAGAAGTTTCTTGGAACATGTGTCCTGACTTCCACGCCCTCAACAAACTCACCATTAAAGAAAAAATTCCCATTCATGTCATCAATGACCTCTTGGATGAATTAAGTGGTGCCTAGTTCTTTAATAAACTTGATCTTTGTTTTGGATACCACCAGATCCATATGAAAGAGGAAGACATTCCTAATACCGCCTTTAGAACTCATGAGGTCCACTATGAGTTTTTGGTCATTCCTTTTGGCTTGTGTAATGTTCCCTCCAATTTCTAGACCCTCATGAATCATGTCTTCTGTCCTTTTCTCTGTCATTTTGTCTTAGTTTTCTTTGATGATATCCTCATCTATAACAAAACCTGGAAAACCTATCTTTCTCATGTGGATTGAGTTCTCCATCTACTCTCACAACACCAACTTTTCCTCAAACAATCTAAATGTGCTTTTGGCGCCTTAGAAGTCGAGTACTTGGGTCATCTTGTTGGCAAGGCTGACATCAGGGTGGATTCTAAAAATATTGAAGCTATGCAAGATTGGCCTCACCCAAAGAATCTGGATTTCTGGGTTTAACAGGTTATTATCACAAGTTTGTTAATAATTATGGAAATATTGTGGCACCTCTCACTTCACTCCTTAAAAAGAATTATTTCACTTGGTCTCCAACAACTGCTCAATATTTTCAAACCTTGAATATGGCCTTGTGCACCACTCCAGTCCTGGCCCTTCCTAATTTCAAAAAGACCTTTGTCCTGGAATGTGATGCTTCTAGAAAAGGAATTGGTGTTGTCCTTATTCAAGAGGGTCGACCTTTGGCCTTTACCAAAAAACAACTATTCGAGAGAAATTTGGGCAAATCAATCTATGAAAAGGAAATGTTGGCTATTCTGCATGCCATGGATCTTTGGTTCCCTTATCTATTGGCAAAATTCTTCCAAATTAATACAAATCATCAAAGCCTCAAGTATTTTCTGTAACAACGCCTTTCCTCCCCCGAACAAAAAAATAGGTGACTAAGCTATTTGGATATGATTATGAGATCATTTACAAGAAATAAAAATACAATGTGGTTGTTGGTGCACTTTCCAGAAAATATGAAGATGAAGGGTCCCTTTTTTCTCTCTCTTTCATTGTACCAATTTGGCTCCAAGTTGTTCGCCAGGAATGGCTACACGATCCCAAAAGTTCACATCTGATACAAAAAATGCAGTCCAATTCTCTAGTTTCCTCAGGGTACTCTTGGTTCAATGATGACCTTCGATGAAAAGGTCATTTTTATTTAAGTAAACAATCAAAACTTGAATCCACAGTACTTTCTGAGCTTCATGCTACACCCACAACTAGGCACTCCGGGTTTACCAAAACTTATGACTAGGTCAAATGTTCTTTTTTTTGGGAGGGTATGAAATATGAAGTTTGTAATTTTGTGGCTGAATGTGATTGATGAAGGAACATCACCAACAAAGAACAAGTGGATGGAATCTAGGCGCACTAGCGCACATTTTGAATAAATTTAAATTTTGAAGAGAGCTCATCACACAAATATTTTGAAATAAATTGTAATTAAAGAACATATTTAATGTTGTAGAGATGGATATTATCATGAGGAGATCAAAGAATGTAATTATTTTAATGTAGATGAGTGCAGTACATATTCGATGTGTTTGATTTGATCTATCTATCACAAATATTTATTGTAATAAGTTTTAGTAGTTGATAGCTTTTAATTCGATAGGATAAATTTAGAGTAGTTGGAGGGAAGAGCTCGAAGAGCCCTCTTGTATAAAGATTTGTATTGTTTCCCAGAGAAGGATATTGAATCTATTGTATAGGTTGATGTTGAAGTTGTTGTTTCCGACACTCAAATCACTGAGAGTTGCTGCCATTGTAGCTGAGAGTTTAGAGCTACCGAGAAGAAGTTTATGAACATATGCATATTTTAGTTGAATGAATATAGCAGAGGAACATTGTCCCGAATGTCTGGTGTTGCCATGTCTATCTGAATGAATGAATGGTAGACTTTATGTTTGTTTTGAATTCTTTGTTATTTCTTGTTCTTGTGTTTATGAATGCATTTACATGGATGAATATGTGAATTTATGAAGATTTAAATAAGTTTCAATTGTTTCTCTTCTATGAGCTAGTGCAAGTGTGCATAGTGTCCTCAAGGAGTGCGTTGGCAGAGTCTGTTTCGACTTATGATATCATAAGAGATAACATGAACCTTAGAGGTGCAAGGAGTGTATAGCGTCCAGAAGGTGTGCATGACAAAGTCCACTTTGACTCAGAAATTTATGGAGAGGTAGCTTGATGGAAGTTTTCCGTGAGGAGTGCATGACCGAGTCTTCTGAAGTAGAAGCTTGGGAGGAATAGTGAGAACTGTCCACATAATGGATGGATTTTCAGAGGAGAACCTATTTTAGGGCGTGCACATGATGAAATTCGACTAAGTGTCAAAAGGAGTATTTAAAAAGATGAGAGTTCAAGAGGAGAACAAGTTCGGGAGGAAGAGTGGTGAGAAATATTCAAAGGGAAGAGTCCCTTGAGATTTCCCAGAATTAACCAAGTGAGATCCATCCAAGGGGGATTGGAATCATTCCATACCATTATATCTCAGATAATTTGCATGGATAATTGACCGAGACATGTTTTGGAAATACGAAGTTCGAAGCATTTCGAAGTGTAGAGAGTTGGGATTGTCGAATTTGTGAACTCGCGAGGTGAATCTTAACCATTGGCTGCGAGGAGATACGTGGCAATATATTAAATAATCCAAGAGTTAGAGGTCTAGAGGAAGAAAGTGTGGAGTGAGCGAAGTTTCATGAAACCTGAAACACAGCTGGATCATTAGATCCAGGGAGACACATGGAAGAGATATGTGAATTTGGAGAAATTTGTTTCAGAAGGAAACAAAAGAGGAGGTTGCTGTATTTATGGAGCCCAAAGTGGAGGAGTGTTGGACCAAGGTTATAGCCCGCGATCACATTAAGGAGAAGGATTCTAGCGTGAGACTAGTACTCACCAATCGATGTCGCCAAGTGCTAGAGAGAGGAGTTGCAAGTAGCCCAAACTTTCACGTGACATCAAGGGGACATGTGAGTGTATTAATTGTATAGGGTCTGTTGAAGGCATGAAGAAAAAAATTGGTTCAGAGAGTTTGAAGATCCAAGACTGGGAGGTCACGAAATACCCAGGAGAGAAGGGGGGGTTGCCGTCAGGAGTGGCATTAGAGCAGATACATAATTAAATTCTATAGGAAAAGGATATAGAGAGGCATGTTGATATCATCGAGTGGTATCATATACATCAACACAATGCCGCCTAGGAGATGTGCAGAGCCACCCGTATAAAATAGAGCTATGGAAAGGGAGATGAGAGAATGGTGTGCAAGGTTGGATGACATGGAAATATCACAAATAAGAGCACCTGATGCTAGAGACATCAGTGATGCAAAAAATGAAGAAGTGGCAGTTGAAGAAGCTGTACCGGAGGATGCTGCGAAAGGGCGCTTGCTGAAAGTGGTTGTTAAGTTGGTAGCTAGAGAAAATATAGACATCCCAATGTATGAAGGTAATTTAGAAGTCGAAGAATTGCTTGATTGGATACAAGAAATGGACAAGTATTTTGACTATGAAGATATCGATGAAGAGATAAAGGTAAAACATGCTGTCACTAGGTTGAAAGGACATGCAACACTGTGGTGGGATGAACTGCAGGCTGACAGGAGGAACAAAGGAAAACAAAATATTAAGAGATGGGATCAAAATTCATACCCAAGGACTACCAGATAAATCTGTTCAGGAGGCTATAGAACCTGAGACAGAAAGGGATGACTGTGAAGGAGTACACAGAGTAGTTCTACAGACTAAACATTAGGGATGGACAAAAAGAGAGAGATGAGGAAAAAGTTGCCAGGTACATCAACGACCTGAGATATGAAATCCAAGACGAGATCAACATGATGACAATAATGACAATAGAGGATGTGAATAATATTGTGGTGAAAGCAAAGGAGAAGTTGGCCAGGAAGCAGAGTCAACAAAACATAGGAAAAAGATTGAAAAGAGGCAAATGAGTTTCCCATGACAAGACACAGAAGCCCAAAGGTGAGGCGGAGAAACCACATAGTCTCTCTGAGAGAGGAGGAATTTCCGAGGAAGGTAGAGTGGTGGTATAAAAACTTTTCCTAGAGGAAGAGGAAGAGGTAGAGGAGGTGAGATAAAGTGTTATGCCTATGGAAAGGTAGGACACATGTCTTGGGAATGTCCCGAGAGAAAGAAAGAAGGAGGTGAAGCTCACATTTAAGAAGTGCAGAAGCAAGATGTTGATGTAGAAGGTGTAGAATATGGGAGATATTTGATGATGAATAAAGTTATCTTAAAACCAGAGCCAAAGGTTGAAAGTTCAGTTCAGAGGAACAATTTGTTCAGGACAAATTGCAAGACTGAAGATAGGGTTTGCAAGGTGATAATTGAGAGTGGGAGCACTGATAACTTAGTATCCACAGAGATGGTGGAGAAGTTAGAGCTAGATACGACTACAAACCTGACGTCGTATAAAGTCTCATGGTTGCAGAAAGGTCATCGGGTAACAGTCACTAAACAATGCCTGGTTGAATTTAAATTAAGAGGATATATAGATGAAATTTTATGTGATGTGATTCCCATGGATGTATGCCATGTTTTTTTGGGAAGACCATGGAATTATGACAAGAATTTCATTCATGATGGGAGAATAAATACTTATACCTTGGAGAAGAATGGTAGGACACACATGTTGCTGCCAATTGAAGAGAATAAAGTGAAGGAATAAGCCAACATGAGTATACTTCTCATGAGTGGGAAGGAACTCTTGAGTGAATCTAAGAAGGAACATGAGATGCAATTTGTTGTAGTGAGGAAGCTGAAAGTTATCCTTACAAGTACTTTTATGGAGGATTTTCCTAAATAAATTCAGGAGTTGTTAGAGAATTTTGCTGACATAGTCGTGGATGAGTTGCCAAGCTCATTACCACATATCAAAAGTATCAACCATCACATTGACTTGATACCAGGAGAAAGCCTTCCGAACAAAGAAACGTACATGTTGACACCTCAAGAGAATGAGGAGGTGAAAATATAGGTTCAAGATTTGTTAGACAAAGGCTTAGTTAGAGAAATCCCGAGTCCATGCGTAGTACCAACTGTGTTGAGTCTGAAGAAGGATGGAGGATGGAGAATGTGTACATAATCAAGAGCCATAAATAAGATCACCATTAGGTACAAATTTCCATTGCCGAGGATGGATGACTTAATGGATTGTTTGAGTGGAGAAAACCATTTTTCAAAAATAGATTTGAAAAGTGGATATCACAAGATAAGGATGAGATAAGGTGATGAGTGGAAAACAACCTTCAAGACAAATGAGGGATTGTATGAATGGCTTGTTATGCCGTTTGGCTTAACGAATGACCCGAGTACTTTTACGAGGTTGATGAATGAAGTGTTGAAGGATTTTATTGGGAATTTTGTGATCATATATCTGGATGATATACCAGTCTTCAGTAAAACTGAAGAAGAGCACCTTAGGCACTTAACATTAGCGATGAAGATGTTACAACAAGAGAAGTTGCTGATCAATTTAAGGAAGTCATTTTTCATGAAGACAAAACTCATTTATTTGGGTTTTTTGATCTCTTCGAATGAATTGAAGATGGATCCTGAAAAGGTGAATGCAATAAGAGAATGGTCATCACCAAGGAGTATATTTGAGGTAAGAAGCTTCCATGGATTAACAAGTTTTTACCGAAAGTTCATCAGAAATTTTAGTGAGATTGGTGCACAAATGATGGATACAGTGAAGAAAAGACATAAGTCTTTCAAATGGATAGAACAGGTTGAGAAGAGATTCAACATATTGAAGGAGAAGATAACAGAAAAACTGATTCTAGTATTACCAGATTTCGGAAAGACATTTCAGGTTAGATGTGATGCAAGTAGAGTTGCAATTGGAGCGGTCTTAAGCCAAGATAATAGTCTTGTTGCTTATTTCAGTGAGAATTTGAATGATGCTAAAAGAAATTACTCCACACATGATAAAGAGTTCTATGCCATAATTCAAGCCTTGAAGAAGTGGAGGAACTATCTCGTTCCAAAATATTTTGTTTTGTATAGCGATAATCAGGCTTTACAATTCATAACTAGACAAGAGAAGTTAAACCAGAGACATGCCAAATGGATAGAGTTTATGAAAAATTTCAATTTTGTCATTAAACATATTTCTGGTAATGTTAACAAGGTTGCTGATGTACTGAGCGGGATATGTCTAATTCTGCAGGATTTTCAAGTGAAAACCTTTGGGTTTGACCACCTTAAGGAAATGTATCATGATGACTCAGATTTCAAGGAAGCATATGAAGCATTGCAAATCTTGTGCTCAGAGATAGAAGCTAGTGGGTTGAATATCTGATTCATGATGGGTTGTTGTTCAAAGGATGCCATTTTTACATACGAAAGCGTTCGATGAGGGAGAATTTGCTAAAGGAAAATCATAGTGGAGGTCTAGCCGGAAATTTTGGCCATGACAAAATGTTTGCATAGTTGAACGGTTCATATTATTGGTCAGGAATGAGAGCAAAGGTGAAAAGGTTTGTGAACAAATTTAAGATTTTCCAGTATGCAAAGGGAAAGAAACATAATACTGGGTTGTATCAACCATTGTCTATTCCAAAGAGGCATTGGGATGGAATAAGCATGGATTTTGTGTTGGGATTGCTAAGGACACGAAGAGGAAGTGATTCCATATTTGTGGTAGTTGACAGATTTTCAAATATGGAACACTTTATCCCATGCCAGAAAACTAGTGATGCAACACACATTGCTAACTTATTTTTCAAGGAAGTTGTAAGACTCCATGGATTTCCCAGGAGTATTGTTTCAGACAGGGATACCAAATTTGTTGGTCATTTTTGGAGAACATTGTGGAAGAAGCTGGCAACAATACTATCCTTTAGTTTTTTGTATCACCCTCAAACAAATGGATAGATTGAAGTGGTGAATTGAAGTTTAGGAGATTTGTTGAGGAGTTTGGTCACTAAACATCATAGCCAGTGGGATCAGATTATAGCACAAGTAGAGTTTTCATATAATGACTTAGTGAACAGAAGTACTAGAAAGAGTCCATTTCAAATAGTGTATGGAATGAATCCGAGGGGAGTGTCAGAGTTGAGAGATCTAGACCAGAGTGAATTT
Organism: Picea engelmannii; assembly: GCA_009831015.1. Lineage (NCBI taxonomy): Eukaryota > Viridiplantae > Streptophyta > Pinopsida > Pinales > Pinaceae > Picea > Picea engelmannii. The sequence goes on along the minus strand of ML778369.1, from coordinate 287,204 downwards.
AGGAGCACTGGAGCTGAAGACTTCGCTGCCAAAATGCAAGAACTTCATAATTAGATCAAGGAGAAGTTGAAGAAGAGAAATAATGAATACAAATGTAGAGATGATCAACATTGGAGGAAAATTCAATTTGAAGTTGGAGATCAAGTTCTAACACATCTTAGGAAGGAGGGGTTCCCAAGAGGAACATATAATAAAATAAATATGAAGAAGATAGGACCGTGCAAAATCCTCAGAAAATTTGGTGAGCTGCTTATGAGATAAAGATGCGAGAAGATGTGGGTATATCGCCCATATTCAACATCACAGACTTGCATTCTTACAGGGAAGATGGAACTGGAGGACCCCAATATAAAAAGGAGATCTAGTGGAAAAATCGGATGGCTATAGTAGAGAGGCCATAGATGGAGCAGATCGTAGATCGACGAATTGTTAAGAATACCAGAAGGAAAACATATTTTGAGTATTTAGTAAAGTGGAAAGGACAACCAATAGAATATTCCAGTTGGGTAAGAGAAGAAGACATCTAGAATCATGGAAGGTCAGTGCAGGAGCTCATGGACATGATTCCATGAATTTTTCAGCTAGAGGAGTATGATGCAAGAGCATTTCCAACAAAGCACAAGCGGAGGACAACTAGGCGCACTAGCACACATTTTGAAGAAATTTAAATTTTGAAGAGAGAGTATCACACAAATCTTTTGAAAGAAATTGTAATTAAAGAACGTCTTTAATGTTGTAGAGTTGGATAATCTCACGAGGACATCAGAGAATGTAATTTCTTTTAATGTAGCTGAGTGCAATACATATTCGATGTGTTCAATTTGATTTTTCTGTCACAAATATTTATTGTAATAAGTTCTAGTAGTTTATAGCTTTTAATTCTATAGGATAGCTTTAGAGTAGTTGGAGGGAAGAGCTCGAAGAGCCCTCTTGTATAAATCTTTGTATTGTTTCCCAGAGAAGGCTGTTGAATATATTGTATAGGTTGCTACTGAAGTTGTTGTTGTTGACACTCAAATCACTGAGATTTGTTTCCATTGTAGCTAAGATTTGAAAGCTACCGAGAAGAAGTGTATGAACATATGTATATTTCAGTTGAATGAATATAACAGAGGAGCATTGTCCCAAATATCTGGTGTTTTTGTGTCTATTTGAATGAATGAATGGTAGACTTTCTGTTTATTTGGAATTCTTTGTTATTTCTTGTTCTTGTGTTTATGAATGCATTTACATGGCTGAATATGTGAATTTGTGAAGATTTAAATAAGTTTCAATTGTTTCTCTTCTATGAGCAAGTGAAAGTGTGCATAGTGTTCGCAAGGAGTGCATTGACAGAGTCTGTTTCAACTCGTGATCTCAGAAGAGATAACATGAACCTTAGAGGTGCAAGGAGTGCATAGCGTCCGCAAGGTGTGCGTGATAGAGTTCACTTTGACTAAAAAAGTTCTGGAGAGGTAGATTGAAGGAAGTCGTCCACAAGGAGTGTGTGACCGAATCTTCTGACTTATAATCTCTGGAGGAATAGCGAGAACCATCCACAAAGTGGATGGATTTTCAGAGGAGAACCTGTTGCAGGGTGTGCACAAGATGAAATTCGACTAAGTTTCGAAAGGAGTATTTAAAAAGGCGAGAGTTCAAGAGGAGAACAAGTTCAGGAGGAAGAGTGGCGAGAAATATTCAAAGGGAAGAGTCCCTTGAGATTTCCCAGAATTAAGCAAGAGAGATACGTCCAGGGGGGATTGGAATCATTCCAAACCATTAGATCTAGGATAAGTTTCATGGAGAATTGACCGAGACATGTTTGGACAATTCGGAGTTTGGAGCATTTCGAAGTGTAGAGAGTTGGGATCGCCGATGTCACGAAATCGCTAGGTGAATCTTAACCATTGGTTGCGAGGAGACACATGACAATGAATTAAATAATCTAGGAGTTAGAGGTCCAGAGGAAGAAAGTGTGGAGTGAGAGAAGTTTCACGAAGTCGCGAAAACTGAAACACAACTAGACCATCAGATACAAGGAGACACGTGGCAGAGATCTGTGAATTTGGAGGAATATGTTTTAGAAGGAAACATAAGAGGAGGTTGTTCTATTTTTAGATCCCAAATTGGTGGAGTGTTGGCCCAAGGTTATATCCCACAGTCACATTATGGAGAAGGAGTCTAGCATGAGACTAGTACTCACCAATCAATGTCACCAAGCGTCAAAGAGAGGAGTTGCAAGTAGCCCGAACTTGCATGTGACATCAAGGGGATTTGTGAGTGTATTAATTGCATAGGGTCTGTTGAAGGACCAAAGAACCAATTCGGTTCGGAGAGTTTGAAGATCCAAGACCGGGAGGTCACATAATCCCCAGGAGAGAAGGGGGGGTTACCGTCAGTGATGTGTGTCAATGCAACAAGGGTGAAATAGTCAAATCTCATGGCACACTACAACCACTTCTGATTCCACTTGCTATTTGGCAGGATATATCTATGGATTTTATTGTATGCTTACCTAAATAAGGAAATAAATCTGTCATCATGGTGGTATTTGATCATCTTTCCAAGTATGCTCATTTATGTGCTGTTCAACACCCATTTACAACATCCACTGTGGCTCAACTTTTCATGGATCAGGTCTTCAAGGTTCATGGCATGCCACATTCTATTGTTTCTGATCATGATCCATATTTCACCAACAATTTTTGGCAAGAACTGTTCAAGCTATAAGGAACCCATTTGCATCTCAGCACAACTTATCATCCTCAGACTGATGGTCAAACTAAAGTTTTCAACAATTTTTTGGAAATATATTTGAGGTGTTTTGCATCAGAAAGGAAAAATAAGTGGGATCAATAGTTACCACTAGCTAAATGGTGGTACAACACTTTGTACCATACATCTACGCACATGAATCCTTTTGAAGCGGTATATGGACAAAATCCACCTTCAGTTCTCTCATATTTTCCAGGTGCCTCGAAGTTCCAGGCAGTTGACCAAACACTTACAGTTTGAGAGGTTATTCTCCACACCCTCAAAGAGAATTTAGTCATGGACCATAATTGCATGAAGCAACAAGTAGATCAAGGTCACTCTGAAAATAAATTTGCAAAAGGGGATCAAGTGTTTCTTCAACTGCAACCTTACAAGAAAAATTCCCTCAAAGCTGACCATTGTCAGAAACTGGCAACCAAATTTTATGGTCCTTATATCATTCTCAAGCGTGTGGGATAGGTGGCCTATCAATTAGATTTTCCTAGTCATTCTAAGCTCCATCATTTTTTTCATGTTTACTGCTTAAAGAAGGTGATTGGAACTAAGTGCCAAACTCAAACCAACTTCCCCGAGTTGGATGAAGAAGGCTCCATTTGGCTACAACCACAAGCAGTTTTGGACTAGCGTGAGCGTCGACTGCATCAATGAACCGTCAAGGAAGTGTTAGTCTAGTGGAAAGATACAACTCTAGAAGATGCCACTTGGGATCCGACTACCATTTTGCAGCAATTTACCCATCTTAAGCCTTGAGTACAATGTTTTTTTTAAGGGGGAAGACAAGTTAGGGACCTAACCTCTCACGTAGGTATAATAATATATTTCCATGTAATAAAGGTCAATATTAATAAATCCTAGAAATAAGGAAGAATAAGTCCAATGTAAGAAGACCTAATAGAAGCTTCTTCTTCTAGAAGGATCTTCCTCTATATGGTTCTTTTGATAGACATATTTAGTATAAACAGGAGTTGAGGGTATGCAAACTTTTGTCTTGGATATTATTGTAATAGAACTCTGCTCTATTGGAGGTTACCCCCTCGAAGAGACAAGTGAACATTTCTTACAGTAATCAAAGTGTTCTTTCTTGTATTATTCTGGCATCATTTTGGTATTATTGTGGTGTTGTTATGGTTATATTGTTGTTCATCTACCATTTCTAGCTATTTATTTATGTTTTGCATACTTTTTATATCTGGAATATTACACAAATATACATCTCATCAAAATCAATAAACATGTCATATATAAATATCAAGTAAAATATACAACAATCAATATACATGTCAAGTACCACTACTATCTACTATCTAGGTCCACCACCATTTCCAGAGGCATCAGTGCCTCTGCTACCAGAGGTATAGGGTCTATTAGTACCCATTTCAGATAACAATGACAAAAATAGAGTATGATAAATATCTCCACCAGGATGATGTGGAGGAGGAGGAGGATCGGTGGATGGTGCAGTTGGTGACACATGTGGAGGAGGAGGACCAAGTGGTGGAGGGGATGCATGTTGGTATTGTGGACCAAGTGATGAAGAATTATGTGATGGAGGATCATGAGCATCATCCTCATAAGATGACCTATATGAAGTGGAATGAGAACCATCCCTCAATCCGTGGATGAGGTTGAGGGCACCAACAACATGACACATCAGTGGAATCATGTCACGAGGAAGGGTCATCCATATGTTAGATATCATTGGGAGTCATAGGATCTCTCGAACGTGTATAAATACCACTCCTCACCTAGCAATCAGACCACATGTGTGATCCTCCACCTTAGTTTAGACTCCTTGATCTAGCCTTTGTGGCATGTCAAGTCTCTGCACTAGAGGCTACTAAGTTGCCTCATCCTATCAGGGAGACTCATCCCCAACATATGTTCCAATATATGAAAAACAATAGACAATAATAATATGATAATTGAAACAAAATGTTATAATAAATTACATGTGCATTAAATAAGACAAAAAAATATGCACCTAGATTTATCAAAGCATAAGAATAATATTACCTCTATCATATGGTGGCTCATATGGAGTGAATAGGATGTTAAAACATACTCTTTATTCCATCCCTACGTATAGGTATTGTACAATATCAAGGACAATATTGTCCTCTCCAGCCAAAAAATCACAAAACTCTCTACCGACCTGTGTAGACTGCCACTTCGGTTGGCCCCTCTTACGAAACCACTGCCTCCACATGAAAACGCATTCATCATTCATATAACTAGGAGGGGATTGGGGTATTGTTGGTCTAGTGACATGAAGCCTCTCAAAAAATAAATTAAATAGCTCTGATGAAAACAAGAAGAATAACCTTGCATAAAAAATAGAGTGACACTGATTCAATGCAAAACAAATTGTTGCAAGAATATCTTCAACCACCTAATCAATCGAGTCCTATGAACCAAGATATATACATAGTAAATCAAAGATCAACTAATGCGTTTCCCATTAGAGGTAAATTTTACCATTTTAGTGACAATAAGGGACATAAACCTAACCTCCTCTGCACCAAATGCGTCTATCCACAACTAACCACCAACAACCTAGAAGTCCATAGTTGAAACAATGTCCTAATAGGGATATCTCTGCACATACGCTAGTTGTCTCTCTCTTGTAATGTAAGGTGGTAAATAAGGGAATTTCAGACAAACATCCCCCCTCCTAGACAACCTAGTGATAAAATAAATACCCTCCTTTGTGGGCTTATACCACAGATCAGGATCAACCATGAATTTCTGCCTATAATGATCCTAGCCACAAATAAACTACTGCAAAAAGGAAGAGTTCCCCTGAGGGATGTATCCTTATAAAAATTGAGGAGGAGAACATTCCTCAAAAGGGAATGAGTCTAAGGTGCAATAGGGTGAGGGATACAAATACTTTTAGGCACATATATATTTATAAAACAAATTGAAATTATAAAACACACATATATACCATTTTGCATGTATCAAAAACTGAAATTAATTTGTGTTTTAAAAAAAGATGTGGGAAATTAATTGGTCCACCTTTAATAGATAATACACATCGTGATTGATGCAATCTATCAGAAAAAAAAACACCACAATTTTCACGGTGCTCCATGTTATTTTAGTGCTTCATTACTACTTTAGTCATGAAACACACCACTATGCCAATTTTGTGTGTGTGGTGTGTTGCAGTGCATAAGTGCAAGTTATTCCCTATGACACATCAGTGCAGTTGGTTCTTTAGAATGCACCAATGGTTTTATTGAAAATATGATGCTTCTTTTAAGAATATAGGCACCATTAATGCACACCTACCATTCTGGTGCATGGTGCTTAGTTTTTAGTGTTGTGTATTTTTAGACACACCGCTAGTGGTGTTTCCTGTAAATTCACATGACACACCATCCAGTCCAGGGCGAGCCAACCTGTGAAGTGCACCACACATAAAAAAAAATTAATGTAAAAAAGGCCAAATTTAATCCCAATTTTAAATTTTAATCCAATGAAATTGAAAACAAGGAGGTAAAAAACAATTTACCTTCTCTCTTCTTAACCAAGGAGGCATGGTTTCCCCGTAGAGAAAAACTGAAAATGTGCATAAATTCAAAAATGTATGAAATCTTCCGTTGAAGCTATCGAATCAAGGAAGAATCATTGTAAAGCACTACAAATGGGGTTGTCATAGAAGGAGTGTGAGCATTGGTTCTTGTTTGATTGGTTGGAAGAACATAATGAAATGTGATAATGAAATTTAGTTTGGTAAATTTTTATTTTATTTTACCTATCGCGGTGCGCTCGACAATAAGATGCATCGATGCCTTATTAGTTCAGAACTGGGGAGTTATGTTTTGATGTGCACTAGTGCATTTGTCTGATTTGTGCGCACTTATGTAAAAACATTCACACAAACCTATGGCTGTCCATCTCCACTAACAACCTCTTCTATAAACATAGAAGGGATATATTGTTTGGGGAGGTTCCATAAAAACCTCTGCTACAATGTGTTCTCCTTGTGGTGATACCTCTCTCTCTGTCATTGTTGAATTGATCCATAGGATTAGATTTAGGTATTCGAGTAATAATTGAGCCCTTGAAGTTGACGCCCCTGGAATCCGTAGTTGTGTGCTAGGAGTCCGATCACACATATATCATGAGAGATTAATCTCAGAAGCACATTTTATGTAGAAATTGTAAATCTTATAAGCAAGATCAAGGCTCCCTCAAGGATGAAGTTGTTGGAATATGGAAGGAATCAATAGTTAGAAGTGAAATGTCCATATCACTGAATAAAATCCAATTTATTGACATATAGTTCAAGTTCCCACTTTTGTGCTTGATAGTTTGATGTATTTTTCATTATAAATATGTGGTGAATATGTGTTTAATGTCTCCCAAATTATTTGAATGTGCATATCCATATGTGTTGCATTCCTTGGCATTTACTAGTCTTAGTAAATTCATCTAAAAAATGGAACCTTATCGACCTATTAGTATACTATATATAAATTTCACAATGGGCCTCACCACCTATATTAACAACCATTTTAATTAAGTACCATGTACTTGAACATGACCACATTTTTTTTCTTTTTCATTAATTATATATATATATATATATATATATATATATATATATATATATATATATATATATATATATATATATATGAAAGTTCAAAGAGACATCGTGTCTTAGTTTATAATAAACTAGTGTCTTGTCCCTTCATCAAATACTTTATAATTCACTCAACTCCTTGACCTATGATAGTATGTCTACTTACATTTAATGAAATGACATCACAGTATGATCTAAATCCAACCTATACCTCATCTCTGTGCAATATTATATTTTGACCGCACCTTAGGCCTGGTCTATTGTTTCTGTAGTTATACACAAATGCACCCAATTTGAAATGTAAAAATAAACACACTGAGATGCCTATCTATTTATCACAATGGAAGATAAATCTAGAAATTAGATCATACACATGTACACAAGAATTTAATGCTCAAATACAATGTTCTTAAACTAAGAACTAATGGCCTCTCATACTAGGGACAATGGCTCAATTCTCATACAATAGAAAATTACACATACTTACAAAGAACAACTAAAACCCTCCTTGTTTTCCATGCCCAAACCTGATCCAAGGAAGTCACTTCAAGGGGTTGTTGTAACACACATGTTACAACCCTCAATTTGTTGATGTAACATCCCTCATGGCTTCCCTCAACCTGCCCTCCAAGATGATCCAAAATGCATCTAAGTCAACCCTCAATGGCTATCCAAATCTACCCCTAGAAGATTTTTGTAACAACCCTATAAGTCTATTATTACAATCCACCAAGACAGTCCTTAACCTGTCCTTAAATATACCCATAAGTTTGTTGTTGGTCCATATTGTAGCATACCACTTTCCTAGCTTGCAGAGCCACCCAAAACCTGTGAAAACATTTGTCTATCAGGCCAAGTCACTTCAACACTTTTTTCCCACCTATAGTAGCGTCAAAAAAACTGCAACCTCTCTTGCTTTGTTTCCTAAACCACCCAACAAGGATGCTACCACCTTATTGAGCCTCCTTGACTATTGTCCTTGCCTGTGGCAACCCTAAAACACCTCAACATGCTGTTTGTACCCCTGTACTATCTTGTTGTTGCCTTTGGCACCTGGTTGATCCCTCCTGTAGCTCTCAACTGTTGCGGTTGGCCTCTCCCTCACTTTTTTCCACCTTATATATGCTAGGTGAGCCCTTTCTAGGACTTGCAACAAGGTTCTCATGGGTTGTGGTGTTGGCACGGGGGCAGAACCGGGGTTCAATGTTTCAACAACACACCAACAAAACCCTAACTACCGACCCTTTCGGAAACACCTGCGAAGCATATGAAGTCTCACCCGAGTTAGAGGCAAGGGTGGTTGCAGGACTCAAGTGTCTACAACCTAGATGGGACACAGATCTGTGATCAAAGTATTTAACAAAGCACTTAGCAATTAACATTCATTAGTATTTAACCTTTATTCACATTGCAGGAGCAAACCCTAATTACAAAACAATGCAATATTCAACAAGATATAACACATTCAAGCACTAGCACATCAAAATAGATTAAATCTGGAATTCATTCACATGTTTGAGCACTAAGTTACTATTATCAGATGCATCTAACATATATATTACTGTATTAAGCATAAATCACATGAATAACACAACAACCATAAGGCAAAAATAACCACAACACAAGATATACATGGTTCACCCCAGTGTGGGGCTACGCCCACCAGCTCTTCTTCTTCTTTATTGTCTTCTATCAATCTTCTTACATGCACTGAGCCGCAAAACCCACTCTGCATAGGATAGGAGATCTGTATGCACCTTGTGAGATCCTCCTTCCCTAAGCTAGGTCATAACACAAATCCTTCTTACAGTCTGCACACAAGCTTCTTACAATCACTTGCACTTAACTTTGCAAGCCTTAACTCAATATGCATAGAGCATTCACAACTTGTCACACTTAGCTCACCGAACACTTAGGTCTAGTATCTAGCATCTCTTACATCTCTTAGATATCTATTTATACATTGAAAAAGGGGCGTAAACATGGGTAAACCCATGGGCCGACATCCCATATCCGTTACATAAACCCAAAACCCAAAAATCCCTAAAAAGGGGGAGAGATCCTATGATCTCCACTTTGCCTTGCACTCCGCCTTTGACCAGCCCGTTGAAGTCCCAAAAATGGTAAAAAATGACCAAGGTTATTCAAAAATTGGTCAAGGGACAACATACCCCCAACAATAACTTATGACTCATCCCAAGTCACTCTGATCTTTGTAACTCTGCCTCAAAATCCTTGAGCCTAGCTGGAGCTACCTTGACCCGTTGCTTAGCTAGAGCCTCCTGCTCGGCGAACTCCTAAAGAACTTTCTTGGTCACAGGTCCTTCTAAGCATTGTTCTACTGTGGTGACCACTTGTTCTAGTTCTGCACCTCGTCCTTCAATATCCTAAAAAAGTATGCAAGCTTCATCTTGGACACGCTGGAGCTTCTGAGTCACTTCCATGACTCTACTATGTATGGCATGTACCTTATGTTGAACCATGCGTTGTTCATGGGACATTTTCATCCTCTTGACTGCAGACAGGAGTTTCAACTGTGCTTGCACTATTGCTGCTTGTTGCTTTGCCTCCTAGATCTGTGACTCCAATGTCCTTAGTTCAGGGTCCTCTGCAAGGCGCTTGTAAGTCTGCGCACTTAGACTACTAAGTTGTTTACATTCCAAGGCTAATGCCTTGATTCTATTTATTGCGCTTTGGGTAATTTCTTCTCTCTAGTCCTGCACTTCCTGCAGAGTGCTTGGCACTGCTTGTAACTCCAGTTTTGCTACTCTCTGTTGGAGCTACTGAATAGTTTCAGCAAGCTTCGCCACTTGATTCTCCACTGGGTCTTCTTCCATCTGTTCTAAGCCCGTCACAGAGAAAAGTGCTCTAGTGACTACTTCTTTAAATCCAACCTGCTCTACGAGTAGATGTTATTTATCCTTCTGTATATGTGCTCTATACTATGCAAACTTCACTTGGAGGTCATCTTTTTTTTTCTGCGCAACCCGACATTTCTCTATGGATTCCTTTTTTGCTTGCTTCAGGGCCTCTGTGGCCTGCTCTTGTTCTTCCTGAACATGACGAAGGTGAGATTTAGTCACATATTCTATTCTGTAGAGTTGGGAAGGCTCATCTCCCAACTCAATTCCTTCAGATGATGGTGGTGCAATAGATGCTGCACAACTGGAGTAAAGGGCTTGCTATACCCCTTTCAGTTCGGCTTCGATCCTATCATACATGGTTTCTTGTTTGGATTCATTGTGCTGTAAAATATCTTTTGAAGTATCTGAGACAATGATGATGATGAGGTCGATGTCATCCATCGTGAGCACAATCTGCATCTTGGGCTTGCTAGCTTTTGACTTCTTCCACGATGAAGGTTTCATGGGGGAAACCTTTCTTTTCTTGGATGTCTCGGCTTCATCAAGGGGATCCTTAGGTGGTGTTACTTCGCCCTGCTTCTGCTTGTCTTTTTCCCCTTTCTCCTCCTCTTTGTCTACTTCATCACCTCCTCCCCCTCCAGGTGAATTTGAAGCAATATCTTCTGATGCACTATTCAACTCCTGTACCTCTTCCTTCTTCTTCCTTCTGCTACTGCTGAGTGCATCATACTCTTCGCGAGTGACCACCGAACTTCCGATGAGGTCAAGGTCGAAAAGTTCAGCCTAGTCGACTGGTATAAGGAACTCTACGGGCCATTCCTTAGTTATTTCTTCCATGTCCTCTTCTGTGAGCTTATAATAGGATTGGAGTTCTTCTTTATGTTTGTCTCCACACACAGTGATATAAATAAAATGTCTATCTGCATGGAACTTCACAAGGGGCCTAAACCTGTGCAGGGTATTTGACATCATGCGAGGGATCGACTCAATAGTCCTCTTTAGCTGCAGGTAATAGGTGTGGAACACCGTGTTTGATTTCCATTATTTCACCATGTCACTTGAATACCAGAGTGTGGTGAACTTCGTAGCTAATGGTTCAGATGGCTCAATTTCAGGGAAGGTCGCTCCTTTCGGCATCTCCCAAGAAATAAAGGTGATGAGGATCAACAACCAACTGAAATGGAACTCGTAGCCCTGATCCTGAGCTTCGCGACAGTCTTGTTCTAACTGGTTGATGAGGTAGCTCGTCAATTCATTTGTAGTCCTTCAACACATTTTCCTGCGAGGTCAACGACAAACCTTTTGACCTACGTGGGCCTATTCTTCCTAACTAGATTACCAACAATCAACTAAAAAGTGAGGCATACTACACCATTCTGGATGGAGGCTACTTTGTAGCCTCACTTCCCCTTCTCTACATTGCCGTAGGTATATTTGATTCGTTGTTCCAGGGCGTGATATGCAACCTTCCCTGAGTAAAAGTCTTGTGGGTCTGGTCCTTGCATGCTTAATTTAGTGATCCGATGGATCAACGCTAGATCTACGGTGATACATCTGTCCAGCCACAGATAACCACCATGGAAGCACGAAAACATGAGCTTAATGCGCGCGTTAACCTCCTGATGCCTTCCAAAGTGTGGTATCTTCATCACATTTAGGATGGTGTACAGTGCGATGTCCATGGTCCATGGTTGGGGGATTATCTTCGACTTCTTCCCCATTGTCTTGGTCAAATATTTGTGCAGGGAGAGCATGCCATAGTTCTTGCGGTCACCCAAGTTGAAGTCACTGATCTTCAATGTCATAATCTGTCCTAACTGTGGTCCAACTACACGTATCCCCTTTAGGAAGTATGCAGTGATCAAGGTGTAGTCGAAGTCCCTCGGTACACTATCATGACTAACCGCACTAGCCATAGGCAGGATATAGTCAGGCAAGATAGATGGGATGAGATTCACGTTCGCCAAGTCTTCACGATGATTGGTTCATTTCTCGGTCACAGTTCTAGAGGGCCCATATCGATGTGTAGTCGATGGGGATGCTTGCACTCCTCTGGTTGATGAGGCCTATACCCCTGCAGACATGACCTTCTCATCCATTAGATCGATTAGAATTTATTCTATGGACTTTTCCACAACACTGCGCTCACCTGACATACACACTTGAGATCGAATATCTCAGGTTGGCGAACAAACACTCAATGTAATAGAATGGGTGGCGAAGTATCAATAAGCACATCATGATAATAGTTAGCTCTCTGTGGGCTCGAATAATCACTGTTTTCAAAAGTGTTCTCGATGCAACGTTTGATGGGATAAATAAACAACGTCATAATGGATTCCTCCAATGGGTCAAAAATTCTTAATCAATGCAATTCCATCCATTATGGAACAATCTCAATGGTCCAATGGTGATCTTTCCGACCATAACTTCATTTCTAACCGTTCTGGAGCGTCGTTCTAACAGTCATAACGCCTCCAAAAATCATATTGCTCTACCTTGGCGAAGTGCCAATCTACACTTTTTTGATATTCCGATGAAGCTCAAGTTCTGTAAACCTCCCTTCTGCAAAGTCCTCTCTGGAACTTCCTACAATTTTTCTAACTTTTCTTTCTTCTTGCTGATATTTCTAGCTTTCTTTCCTGTGATTTGAGTCACTAGGTTCCTCTTTCTATTATTGTTTTTATCTGATCTTAGAATAGTAACTTCGCACTGCTGAGGATATTTCATAGGGTTCAAGGGTAATACTTCTTCTCTTTCTAGAGTAGGTGCTCTACTCTCCTGTATGGATAGATTTTTCAAGTCTCCCTGTGGTCTTTCAACTTTGACATCTAAGTCTCTGGTCCTTAGTAGCTTCAACATGTCCTCCTGTTCTGCTATTCTCCTAGCCATGAAATCCTTTAAATCTTTCTTTTTCTGTTCGAGAGCTTCCTCTTCTTCTTTTCTTTAGATCTGATCTTTCTTAATCCAAGTTTTTCCTAGCAACATAGAAAATGGGGCGTTGTTCTCAACAAATTTAATGACCTCAAATTCTTCCTCTGTCGATGTTCCATGAGCACTCATAGATATCTGGGTAAGTCTTCCACATAGGTTTATCAACTTTCCTTTATATAATCCTATTCCTCCCAATGAAGGAACAATAGCTGGCTCCCAAGGTTTCCCAAGTTCTTTCTGTGATGATATTCACCTATGTTTCCTCATCCAGAATACAACCTATGTCGACGTCTCCTATTCTTGCTTCTATGCACTCCTTCTCTTTTAAGATCTCTGATAAATTAATGTCTCTGTGATCATTCAGGGTTTCTTTCATCTGCAATAATATAGTCTCTGATTCTTTCTGAGGTTTTACCATAGTATTAGTCTCTTGGCCTTTCTCATGGTTTTCTTGTCTCATATTCATCTTTTCAACTTTAGCTATCATTCTAGGGAAATCCAAAAATTCATGGTCCATAGATTTACAACAAAGGCAACGTGGAACTCTACCAAGGAATTCCTTAGCAAGGTGTCCCAGCCTTCTGCAACTATAACAAAGAGTTAATCCTCTCTTTCTCTTAAATGATCCCCAACCTTTCCTATAATGTGCACTATGATCACAGTAACTAACCTGCAAAAAATTATTTCTAGGGTTTTGCATCCATTTGTTAGTCCAAACATTCTTTCTTTGCATAGGAATAACATATCTTTCACTATTTCTATCAGATCTACTCATATCAAATATTCTTTCTTCTAACTGTGCCCTAGTTTTCAGACTAGGACAAAATCTATCAAGCATTCCTAGATCCATTCTTTCAAAATAAAGTTTTTCACTTATCTTACCTTTAGCAGAGCACAAATCTTACAAATATTACCTCTTTTCTTCAGATCTAATTCCTTTCTTAGCACAGAGCTTCGCAATTCAAGTGGAATACTGCACACCAATGTAGCAAATCTATGCACAAAAAATTATCTTTTCCTCAGTTCCAACAATCACAGTTTTAGTCCCCAGGCAATAGAACCATTTGTTGGCATAGGGGCAGACCCGAGGTTCAACGCTTCAACAACGCACTAAAAAACCCTAACTACCGGCCCTTTCGGCAACACTTGTGAAGCAGATGAAGTCTCACCCGAGGTAGAGGCAGGGGTGGTTGCAGGACTCAAGTGTCTACAACCTAGCTGGGACATAGATTTGTGATCACAGTACTTAACAGAGCACTTAGCAGTTAACATTCATTAGTATTTAACCTTTATTCACATCGCAGGAGCAAACCCTAATTACAAAACAATGTAGTATTCAACAATATCTAACACATTCAAGCACTAGCACATCAAAATAGATCAAATATGGCATTCATTCACATGGATGAGCACTAAGATACTATTATTAGATGCATCTAACATATATATTACTGTATTAAGCATAAATCACATGAATAACACAACAACCATAAGGCACAAAGAAACCACAATACATGGTTCACCCCAAAGTGGGGCTACATCCACCAACTCTTCTTCTTCTTTATTGTCTTCTATCAATCTTCTTACATGCACTGAGCTGAAAAACCCACTTCGCATAGGACAGGATATCTGCGTGCACCTCGCGAGATCCTCTTTCCCTGAGCTAGGTCACAACACAAATCCTTCTTACAGTCTGCACACAAGCTTCTTACAATCACTTACACTTAGCTCTGCAAGCCTTAACACAATATGCATAGAGCATTCACAACTAGTCGCACTTATCTCACCGACCACTTAGGTCTAGTATCTAGTATCTCTTACATCACCTAGATATCTATTTATACATTGAAAAAAGGGCCTAGACATGGGTAAACCCATGGGCGGACATCCCATACCCGTTACATAAAACCAAAACCCAAAAATCTCTAAAAAGGGGGCGAGATCCCGTGATCTCTGCTTCGCCTTGCGCTCCACCTTCGACCAACCTGTCGAAGTCCCAAAAATGGTCAAACATGACTAAGGTTATTAAAAAATTGGTCAAAGTCCAACATGTGGCAACCATCAAGACCCGCGGTTTCCATATTCCTCTAGGATGAACCCTCCATAGAAAAGAACTTGCCCAAAAGTATAGAACAAGACATCAAAAAATTGAGGCTAAGCATATTCCTACATGGTTGGACTGAGGTCACCAAAGGTTGGAATGAAATCACCAATCTCTCACACTTGTCTCTCCAAAATGATGAAATTTCATAATGACCTCTCTCCTTTGTATACAAGTATTAGGGGTCATCAAGGAAGCCCCTCCACAATTCAACATCAAATAATACTTACATGTGGGTGTGAAGCCTTGTCACAAACCCACAAATCCTATCACCAAGACTCCAAGCCCCCAAATCAAAATATAATGGGGTTTTCACCAAACGAAAGGGGTAATCTGATTCCCGCAACGATTCCCATGTACATGGCACCGAGGCCACTAGTGGGAATGCCTCTTGATTCTACAAAAGAATCAATTCTCCCTCTTAGCGAGGGAGGCATTCTATCCTCCATCATCACCTGGAAGTAGCGATGTCTCCCATCCTAGGAGTAGCTTTGTCTCCCACACTGGATTCACTACCAAATTTTCTCCCGAATCTACTTGATTGGTTTCTCCCTCTATCATTGAGGCAAGTCCTTCTGTCTCAAATGATCCCTCCTTGGAAGACACCATGATCCTAGAAGCCTCATGCTCTTGAGAATTATGTACGACCATCTCAACCCATGAAACATGTTGACATTCTTGGAAGATGCCTCTCTCCCATATAGACCTTAAGGTTGGCTCCCACTAAATGAAAGACTCTCCCTCTGAGCCTCCTTACTCCCTCTGAAGTTGGACTCCCTCTGAGTCTCATGAATCCCTTGGAATTCAAATTCCCTCTAAATCCATTGAATCCCTCTGAAGTCAGGCTCCCTTTGAATCCAATGACTCCCTCTGAGGTTGGGCTCCCTTTGAGTCTGATCAAACTTCAAATCTACCTTCTCCCTATCCATTGTCACTCTGATACTACGGGTCATGGATTTCATAGGATGGAACTTCTTCCTATACATGTTTCCCTCTCTAACTCCAACACCATTGTTGTTTCTAGGCTATATCCTTTAGGAATCTAATAACACTTGTCCATCCTGAAACAATACTGCATAGTCCTACTCCTCAATTGTTGAGGATGAGAACACACTCCTGGCACACATATGACATTTTACACTCACAACAAATCTCTTGACTTCATCTAAAATAACACTGCTCCATGTCCATGTACTACATGCCTGGTCCTCATACTGAGCTCCTCGTACATACCTAAGTCAGACATTCTGAAGCTATTGAAAAAATTGTGTTCCCCTGTCATGTGTCGGTGGTTCCCACAGTTTAAGAATGATGCAATCCTCCAAGGAAAGTGTCATTCTTACCCAAGTCACGATCATCCAATGAAATTCTACCCAAGTTCATCATTCAAGTCACAAGACTCTTTATGTCTATGTATACACTGCAATTAAACTTGTGTCCTCTCTTTGAACAATCTCAAATTGTAGATGGACACACAATCTAGTTCACTCTAGATCTCTGCAACTCATATTTGCAAGTTTCCTCATCCTCCTGGGTCAAATGCCTCATACATTTCATAACTCGATAATGTGAAACTCTCTGTCCCAATGAAGAATTTATCTTTTCAAACTGCTATCAACACGAAGCTATCTCGTCTGTGGAAAAGCACCCAAGTTTCACCCATCACAACTCACTATGACAAGCCATTGGAAGTCAATCCTAGGAATTGTAAATCCGCCACACAACATACTACTATGAATCGAGCAATCGTGTCTCCTCCAATCCACCAGAACACCCAACCTACCACACCACCAAGGTGCAATAGTCCACAACTCTTGATATGTACAATATGCTCCATGTCTCAAACCAAAGACCATCTAACTTGCTGCTACCTACAACAGTCATTATAGATCCCTATCAGAACTATCACTTGTGTAAATATCTCATATCCAACTGCCCTTCTTATAAACACAACTCTAAAACCATGTTAGATTTTGACCACACCTCAGGTTTGGCCTATTGTTTCTACATTTATACACAAATGTACCCAGGTTTGGTATAAACACATTGATATGCCTAGCTATTTATCACATCGGAAGATAAATCTAGAAATTAGATCATACACAAGTACACAAGAATTTAATGCTCAAATCCAATGTTCTTAAACCAAGAACCAATGGGATTTTGTACCAAGGACAATCTCCCAACTCTTATACAATAGAAAATTTCAAATACTTACAAATCAAAGTTGAGAACCTCCTTGACTTACATGCCCAAACCTGGTCCAAGGAAGTCACTTCAAGGGGTTGTTGTAACACACTTGTTACATCCATCAATTTGTTGTTGTAACAACCCTCATGGCTTCCCTCAACCTACCCTCCAAGCTAACCCAAAACTCATCTAAGTCATCCCTCAATGGATTTCCAAATCCACCCCTAGAATATTGTTGTAACAACCTTATACTTTTTTTGTTAAAATCCACCAAGGTAGTTCTTAACCTATCCTTAACTCTGCCCAAAATTTTGTTGTTGATCCAGCCTGTAGTAGCCCACTTTCTTAGCTTGCAAAGCCTCCCAAAATCTATGACAACCCTTGTCTATAAAGCTGAGTCACTTCAACACTTTCTTCCCACCTATAGCATCCTCAAAAAACCTATGGCCTCTCTCTCCTTGTTGGTTGAACCACCCAACAAGCCTGTTGACAACTTGTTGAGCCTCCTTGACTGTTATCCTTGTCTGTGGCATCCCTAAAACACCTCCAATGGGTTGTTCATACCCCTGTACCAGCCTGTTGTTTTTGGTATCTCCCTCACTTGCTGCCACTTTATCTCTGCTAGGAGATCCCTTTCTAGGGATTACAACAAGGTTCTCATGGGTTGTGGCAGCCCTTAAGACCTATGACTGCTATATTCCTCTAGGTCAAACCATCCATAGCAAAAAACCTACCCCCAAAAAAAGAACAAGACAACAAAAAAACCGAGGGTAAGCATCTTCCTCCATGGATGGACTTAGGTCACCAAAGGATGGATTGAAATCACCAATATCTCACACTTGTCTCTCCACAATGATGACATGTCACTCTCTCCTTTATATAAAAGTATTAGGGGTCATCAAGGAAGCCCCTCCACAACTCAATGTCAAATCATAATTACATGTGGGTGTGAAGCCCCATCACAAACCCGCAAATCCCATCACCAAGACTCCAAGCTCCCAGGTCAAAATACAAGGGGGTTTTCACCAAATGAAAGGGATAATTTGGTGCCCACGATGATTCCCACGTGCTTGGCATCTAGTCCACTAGTGGGAATGCCTTTCGATGCTAAAAAAACATCAAAATGAAATTCCTTAAGCTAAGATGGTTACAAATATATATATTCTCAAATAGTTAATTATGTGGCATGGAACCCGAGTAGCTACCCATCAAATGTATGCAAGACTGAGATGGAGCAACAAAGGACAAGCATTAAATTAATACAATATTATAGATGTAATTTTTTTTTCATTAATTTGAAAAAAAAAATGTCACATCCAGGAAAGAGAATTTAGTCACATCGATCTCTTTGACCAATCAGAAAATACCTATTTGAATTTAAAAAAATCTAAAAAATAAATTTAAATTAAAAAAAAAACCTGTTTAATAAAAAAAATAAAAGACAAAAATAAAACTTTATAAAACTTTGGCAATTTGTTTTTAATAAATAAGGAAAAACTAATTCACCAACCTGATCACTATATAGCATACCAGAGGCAGGTATAATAACTTCATTTAATGTTATTTTTTGAAAGAATAGATAACCATTCAGATAAGACAAACATCTTCCCATTTTAAGTGAAATGGATTTAATGAAATTTCTATCTCATATCAAAGCTATCTTGAGATCGATTGATTTGTATTTATGAGAGAACGAAATGAAACACATAAATAATATAGAAACACAAAGATACAATAATACTCAATTCCTATTAAAGAATGAAATATGCAAAGACTGTAAAAGAAAATACATAGTGAAATGAACCTGCTAGAATGGTGGTAGCTTATCTATGAGAAGATATGTGACGACTACATAGATTCACACGAAGATCCTTACAATGAGGCTCAAAATACCATTTTAACATAAATCATAAATGAAAAAACCATAAACATCCAAAACCCTAACCCTAGGAGATGAAACACCAAAACGTTTGTGGGCCCTGATGGGGGTAGTTGATATGTCAACTTTCGAGGGGCACACATTTTTCATACGATATTTGTTTGGGGCACTCAATACCTCATTAGAAAGGTCTATTTGAGGATTACACATTCCAATCAGCCTAGAATTTTCATTTCTCTTCACTATATGTGTTTTTGAGCCAAAAAAACGTTGTTTAGGGCCTCAAAACGACCCCAGAATTTTGGGACCCAAAAAACCATAGAAAAACTGCCAAGATGGAAAGTGTATTTTGAGCCACTGGAATAGATGGGAGGCCACGGATGTCCACATATATTAGTCCTACCCCTTTAGGAAGTAATGGTGTCCATTGTGTTGAGCTCCCCCATCAAATGGGGAAACTTCTTTTGAACTTGATGCTTGGTGAGCCACTTGCCTTGGCGCAGTAGTTGCCCTGCTTTGGCAACCCGATAGAGTTGGATCTTCTATTGGTTGGTACCCTTAACTTATGTGTCCATGATCTGATCAATCATTTCCTATTCCATGTAGCTAGGGTTGGTATTTATAGGTGTCAACTTCTCTACCACTTCCAATGTGTCCAATAGTGGTGGAAAATATGGCCAAAGGAGGTCCACATTGAATATTGGGTGTAAGCCAAGGAAGGGGGGAATAGTTAACTCAAAATCATTGTCACCGGTGAAGCCTTAGTGATGGTGTAAGGTACATGGTGAAGTGTTCACAACTTATGATGGTGTTCTATAAGGTGCTCTTTCTTCAAGTGTAACCAAAACTTGTCTCCCACCTAAAACATGTGGAGAACCCGATGTTGGTCATGGAGTTACTTGTACTTAGCATTGTCCATTTGAAAAATATCATGGACCTATTGGTGAATGTGTTGAATCTATTCAATGAATTTGGTGACTTTGTCAACCTCATATTGAGCATGTGAATATTCGTCCTGTGTGGATGCAAGGGGAAGTGCTACATCAGTGGGGTCCATTTGTTTAAATCTCGGGCCCACCTAAAAAGGGTTGTGGTCGCTCGATATATGGAGGGCTCTATTATAGTTGTGCTAGACATAAGGAAGGATCTAATTCCATGCACAAGATATGCATGATCATCATATTGATGACCTCTTTATGTCCATTATTCTAAGGATGGAAGGAAGTAGATTTAGTGAGTTGGGTGTCCAAAAACCACCAAAGGCTCGACCAGAATGTGCTCAATAATATGATGTCCTAGTCTGATATGATGGTCTATGGTAGTTAAAAGTGTACCCATACACGCTCGAAGAAGAGCTTGGAAGTGTCCTTGGTTGTGATACTCTTCTTAAAAGTAGCCATAATGGCCATATTAGAGAATTGATCAACAACCATGAATACACAGTCTTTTCCATGCTTCGTTGAGGGGAGACCTGACATGTAGTCCATTGATATTGATTCCCAGGGCCCGTCAGGAGTAGGAAGGGGGTTTTACAATCCTTGTTTTTTAATGGCTGGCTTGGCAATGGAGCAGGAGTGTAGAATCTGATATACTTACTAACATCCCATCGAAGCTTCGACCAATAGAAATACTTCTATAGTATTTCCATTGTCTTCTCCACACCAAAGTGTCATGCCACTCAATTGTAGTGGGCTTCCCAAATCATATTTATATGCTTGCTTCAAGGAACATAGAGATGACCTTGATGGCATAATAGTCCATCTTGAAGATTTAAATTGGCAATGGATGTGCATGTTCCCAACATCTCATAGTTTGTATCAAAGTTGAGTTCACTTTCATAGATTTGGGACCATCGGGAGGTCTCATTCCAGCAAGAGTCAAGCATTGTGGTTAGTGCTACAACCAAAGGTCAACTGAGGCAGTCAGTGACGCGATTGGTGCTCCTTTTCTTACACTTAATTTTGAGGTGAAACTACTGCAAGTATGTGGACCACTTTTAATGGTAGTCATTTAAAATTTTTCCTTGTGTTTGCATGAACTATAGAGGCTTGTGATCTGTATGGATGACTGTATCCTTCCCTAGAATGTAATGATTCCATTGGCGATAGTCTTGTAAGATGGAATACATTTCTTTTTCATAGTTTGGGTACTTATAGACAACATTTGAGAGTGTCTCACTATGATAGGTGATCCAAGGGATCAAAATATGCTCAAAAATCAAAGTTCTTGGAATTGATTCAAAACAGACACATGCGTAGGCCTCATCCTCACGATCCCTATGCAACTTGAACATGTTCAAATGAATGTCGTATGAGTGAGATATCGTGTTCTGTCCATTTTGGCAAGTAGGCAAAATTTTGTTGACTATACAGTCCATACAGTGTCGACGTGGAAACTGACCGTATAGTGATGTGGCAATGATGAGTTGTTAGGTGGATGATGTGGCAGTGGTGAGTTGGCAGGATGACTAGGCAGGCTATGTGGAAGACACGTGGATGAATTATTTGCTGAGACATGTCATTTAATTGGAAAATGATATGGTGCCACATGGCCCAGTCGTGGGATGCCATGTGGCACCCCTCCAGTGCATACAATTTTTCGTAGTTGTGAGGGTTGAACCATCGACCTCCGAGTGGACACGTTAATGGTTTGGCAGGGCCCATGATACCAACCCGCATGTGGCTGGTTTCTTAACCATATACGTTTGAATAATTATTTAATTTGAAACAAACTTTTGGTTGATAGAGGAAAGGGATGGGGCCTAGCCCTAGCCCCCAGTTCATACCACATGACCACTCTATAACGAGTGGCGGGGAAACTCTCCATCGCATAACCCTCGGTTATGTGTATTACTATATGAACTTACCACAGATCGCATGGGGTTTTCAATCAACACCACAATGAATGCCACTTATCCTTTGATCCAACAATCATCCGTCCACGCGCCCAACCACTTGTTAACACCATGCCCATCCTTTGCAACGAGGGTCAGATTAAGCACTGGGAAATGGCCATATGCCCCCCATGCGTCCAACACCTCCACCCAAGGGGGCGGTAAATGCACTAATGGTTCAACATTTTCCCCGAATTGCAGAGTGTGCGTGGTGTTGGGTTTTTGGTCTAGTAACGTTATGAGAGTTGGGTTAGACACACAGAGGTGTGAATTGAAGAACTCGAGACAACAAGATTGAAGGGTAAACTTTCAAGGAGGATATATTCTTCATTTTTTGGCCAAACTAGGTGCAGAAAGAGCCCAACTAGGGGTTTTGGATGTTCTGGAGCAATTGGAGCCATATATTTGGCATTTTGAGCACTGTAAAGCACTGTTTTTAGCACTTTGAGAAAATAATATAAAATATCCATTTGAAGCTAGACCAGAAGATGTAACCCAAGAGAGGGGTGAACTCCTTTATCATTTGTCGTGTTATGTGTTTACTGATGGTTGTTAATTGTTGGTTATTATTTGAATCTTAAGTGTGAAAACTCTCTAATTTATGTGTTTTCAAATCGATCATTTTTCCCAAGCACACATAATTAACCCTACAAATAATTTAAAATATACAAGTCTTATTCATTTTCATATCAAGTTGGTATCAGAGCATAGGTTTTTGAAGGCTTGATTGTTTGCAAGTGTTTTGTTTTTTGATGCTTACAAGGTTGAATCTCACAAGAGGAGAAGGTCAACTTGTAGACCCAAGTTATCAACTATCAAGAAGGAGAACTATAAAATCACCTCAAGCTTCAAGGAGATATTCACCAAGTATGGTTCATTAGGAGAGTCATGGAACTCTTCCTTCAGAGGAGGAAACTTTCAAAAAATATTTCTATGATATGACTGTGATGGTGAAAGTTTTGTTTGAAGAAAGAAATGCAATATTGCAAGGTGAAAGCCCCAACCCTCCAAAGGGCAATGGAGATAGTGGTGATAAAATTCCAAAGGGAAATGGAGGGAATGATGATTCTCCACCTCCTTCACATCCATCTTCCACCTCTTCCACCATTTCACAACCACTACAAATTCTCCAAAATAACATGGTAAAATTCCTCTACAAACTCCTTTGCTTAAGCTTGATATTAAGTTTGAATTGCCTATGTACAATGGAGAGGTAAATGCTGAGAAACTGGATAACTAGATTCTTCAGATTGAAGTGTATTGTAGGATACAAAGGATCACAGATGATGAAACTAAGATTCAACTTGCTTCTTTAAGATTGGACATTACAACACTCATTTGGTGGGAAGCCAAAACTCAAGAGGACATGAAGAAACATGGTAAAGTTTTATCCTCTTGGAATGATTTTATTGTTGCACTTAAAAGGAAATTTTATCCATTAGCATACATGCATAAAGCTAAAGGGAAAGAAAAACTTTAGGCAAGCTAAAGGGAAATATGTCCCAAACTTCACTCAAGAATTTAAGAGAAGATGTTTGGTTTTGGGTATAGATTTGTCTTGTCAAGAAACTTTACTCAAATACATTGGGGGTTTGCATAGCTACTTGAGGCATACAATACTTATGTTTATCCCTTCAAATCTAGATGAATTTTGTGTACATGCAAATCATTTATAAGCAAGAGGAAGGAAAGAGGAAAGAGGAATCCTTTTTATAATGGAGACAAGGGAAAAATGAATTTTGAAGGAAATGGAAAGAAAAATGATTCAGTGAAGAAAGAGAGAGAGAAACTTGTTGATACCGAGAGGGGGGTGAATCAGTATCAAGTACAATTTAAAACCTTTTTCAACTTATACTTAAACCATTCAACTATATCCAATGAGCAATGAACAATAGTATAAGAGTTACACCAATACACCACAATACACCATGCA
>ML778369.1:237264-248306 GCA_009831015.1 Picea engelmannii | reverse complement strand
GAACAATTTCAAGTGTCTTTATGACCCACTTTTGAAATTTATATGATGTTCTAGGTTTCTCAACTTATTGTGATGGTGTTGCATTCCCATGAGATTCAACCTTACAATCCTCTAAACCACATCATCCAATTGAACCCCCATGTTTTGATGAAGTAGTTGTATCTTCTACATGAGGGGATGATGGCACTTTAAAAAGAGATTCAGAGATTGATCCAAGAAATGGATCCCCACTTCAATATGTGGAATCACATTATCAAACTCATGTTATTTCTTTACATGGGTAAATATATCAATATTTTCAAGATACCACTAAACAACTTTGTTATTTTTAGTGCATTCAAGAAAAGTCACATGTTCATAAAGAATGAACTTTCTATTTATCTCATCGTAAAGATGATATTCCTTGGTGGTATTTGAGTATCCCAAAAATATGCACTTTCAACTCTGTTAGGGTTCAATAATGTGAATAAGGTCAGAGTTTTGTTAGAAATGTATATTGATTTTTAGAGACATGGCTTGGTCTTGTAAAGACCAAGACATGACTCATTTAAAAATGTATGTATGTAGGTTGATTCTTATTAGTCTAGCATTTGTGTATTTTTGTCTCCGAGTCAAATAAGCCCAAGGTTGCACCTTGCATTTAGAGGAGATAGGGGGTCATTTTTTAATGGTCATGTCAATTGAGTCATTTCAATCATTAGTCATATGTTTTGTACAAGTGATCTTGTATCATTTCAAATATCAAAGTCATGTCAAAAGGTCATCATGATATTGTAATATTTTGATATGGCATGTACTTGAGCCTTTGCAAGTTGTATTATGCTAATGTACCATTCTACCACTTGGACAAGTGTTTTTCGTCTAGCTCTACAAAAGTCACCGCGAAAGTTCCTAGAGCTTCGCAACAAATAGGTTCATCATTATCTTAGCACTTTCTAGTACTATCAAAGGGTTATAATTGAATTTTATGGTGTGAAGGGACAAGATGACACATTTATCATATTTAATGACCAATTCTCTTATTAGAAATCTCTAATAAGGAATCAAAGTTTCCCTAAAACTCTCTCACTGCAAAACTATTTGGATCTCTTGCTGTGAAACTGGTGTCTAGACCTGCACATTGTGAAATCGCCTAGTTTGTTGCGCAACTATCTGTTCGCTGCAAAATTGTCTTGAACGCTGCAAAATTTTTGTAGGTGGGAAATCCCTCCTATGGACTAGCATTAAGGGTTTTATCATGTATGCAGAAATGACCTAAAGCCTCCTACTTACCAACATCCCAATCATAAACCCCATTATTTATATGCAAATACAAGCTTAAAGAGATCAAGTTACTGTACCTTAGTTTCTGTGTTTGATGTCGATACCTTTAACGCTTGGTCGCTCCTTGACTGCAACTCTCCTCCCAATGTTGACCTACATTCATAAAAGACAAACAAATAACTCCACATGCATATAATCTATAAACTAATGGGTTATATATTCTATCAAAATATAATCAAATTTAAATATTGACAATCTCATGTGCTGGGACGGGAAAAGTACTTCTTTTTATTAATCTCATAAGAGTAACCTTACAATAGTGAGATCAACCACTACTCCTCAAATCTGGTCCTGGGCTCCTCTTCAACTGTGCTCCAATTGCTTCTGTATATGATTATCTTCATGCAATAGTTGCAAAAGGTTGGAGCAAGGGGAATACTAAATTAGGCATAGTTTCTTTGCTATGATTTTCCTCCTTCCAAATGGGACCCCTACCCCTTATTTTATAGGCTAGAAAGGGCTACGTATTTGGTCGAGTGGCCGACTATGGGCAGTCAAACAATTTAGTTAGCTTACCCAAAACTATGTGTTCCGTTTGCAACTTTCCATTTTTCATGATTTTTAGGTATACACGGGCTGTAGTGGGTTAGCCAGCGTACACACGCGTGCAGTAGTGGAGCAGGGCGCGTATGCCTTCAAAAAGAGTGTATTTTAAGAAGCTGTTCAGTAGTGGCTTGGAAAAGAAGGCAAATGAGATGGCCTGAAGCCAGGAAAGCATGTCTGGTGCAATTTGGGGTTATAAAAGATGCCTCCTAATGTGTGAGGTCAGAAGAGCATCTGATGGATGAAATACATTATCAATCTTCACCAACATACCAAACAAGTGAGCCCAAGAACCAGAATTGAGGAGGTGCCATCTACAAAATAACAATTGTCTCACCGAGGAGGGCATACCCATGCTCATAATGAAATAAAATCATGGCTACCAATCAAATACACTATAGATCCATGCCATATAACTATATAAAGTGTAGTCACGAGCAATACACAACGGATCTACATCTCGAAATAAAAAAGATATAAATGTATAGTATCCATCTTCAAGAAGTGAATAGGGCCTGACGGCTAGAGGTGAAGCCTTCAAAGCTCGAGCAACAAATTCAAAATCTTCACAACTCGGGTAGGAGTGTAATATGAGTGTACAAATTCACTACCCAGAGGTCTTCAACGACTTGTCAGGAAAAAACTAGAGGATTTTGATGATCAAGTTGAGGGCTTCATGGATTTTGAACAAAGACTTGATTGGGCTTTCGGAATGACTGGGCATGAGGGTAAGAGACAATATGCAGAGGGGGATGACTAGAGCTTGGTAATAACTTCCCTTGGACAATATCACGACAAAATAAGAGACTCAAGCAACATGATATTTTGACATAAGTTCACAATGCAGGAGGCACTGCAAACTCTCCATATGTTTGGAAGAATAACCAAACAGAGGAGGAAACAACTCTATGTAGCGAGAAAAGATTCCTAAGGTCATATTAAATCCTAGGGCTTGATGAAAAACATAAGGATGTGTTTTTTCCAAGGGTGACTCATTGTGTTGCCAATAAAAAGAAAATACATTTCCCTTCCTCTTTTTGGGGTATATTTGATTTTTTTGTCTTTTTCAATAATTTTGGAAAGATTGAAAAATAATAAAAGAATGCTACGTTACAAAGGAGGATTGAGTGTCGTGGACATACTCATTCCAAGCACACAGAACACATGAATTCTCAGGGCAAAGGGACATATGCAGGAAAAGGACACTCGGGAAAAATCGTCCATGGGCCAAAGGTGTCAAGATGCAGAGGCAAAGTGCTACAGGGCTTGCGTATAAGGCATGCTTTAGATGGTTCAGGTGAGAGAAACATGGAGCCGACATTAGGAAAAATATGTAGGTATGCAAATTCTATTAATAAGACACACAATGTTAACGTCCTTCGATGTAATTTTAGCAAGCCCAGAGAAGGTAAGATCGACGTTTTTTCATATTTAGAGAGTCTGAAAAAGCGTAAAAGGAGACTCCACTGGGGTACCTTTTTCGAATATAGTCTAGTCGGCTCGAAAAAGGGGTAAACTAGCAC
This sequence comes from Picea engelmannii, assembly GCA_009831015.1. Lineage (NCBI taxonomy): Eukaryota > Viridiplantae > Streptophyta > Pinopsida > Pinales > Pinaceae > Picea > Picea engelmannii. The sequence goes on along the minus strand of ML778369.1, from coordinate 244,917 downwards.
CAACCATACGTCTTATTCAAAACCATTTTAACGAGTGTGATAAATACAAGATCAATCGACCATTTTTTCATTTTTAAAGAGTTTGAAAAAAGCTTAACTATGGACTCCGTCGGGAATGTTCTTCTGGACCAATTTAACGAGTGTGAAAGAATAAGGTAACTTGACGATCTTTTCAATTTTAGGGAGTCTGAAAAGAGCTTAACTATGGACTTCGTGGGGTTTCCTTTTTCATAAATTTAGTCCCTCGGGCCCGAAAAAGGGTTAAAATCATACCTGAGAATACTCTTCTAGGGAACCGAAGCTCCTAGAGTATACCTTTGTTTGTACAATTGACCATCCAGACTAAAAAAGGGGTAAACTACCGCTAGACAGACATGACTTCAAATTTGAGTTTAGCGAGTGTGAAGGTCAACAAGATCGCTCAACAATCTTTTCATTTTTAGAGGGTCTGAAAAGGGCTTAAAAGAAGACCTGTTATGTTTTGGGAGTCCCAAGGGTGAGGTCAAGAGTGATAATGCATCATGAAAATGAGGCTCAAACTCGTAATCAAGATAAACTAATAAGGACTCCCGAGCTTATAGTCATTAGTGACGGCATAGACATCAAAATGCAACCATGATCTACCTAGGGAATCCATGTTAAGGTAGGCTCTACCACTAAAATAAGACACTTCTAAAGCAACAATGATGGTTTTGTGTCACAAATCGGTGGGATCGATCCTATGGCGTAGTGATAAAGAAAATGAGATGCAAAAAGTGGAGGTGGAATCCTAACTTAAATGCAACAAGTTGGAAAAAATGACTTTTTACCAAAGGACCTTTAAAAAGACCCAAATCTCCAAAAAGTTTCCCAATACCCAAAGTAACACTTATCGTAACAATCCATAGAAAACTCCKGAACCATACTAAATGATTTTCAATTTAGAAAAAATGACAAAAGGGTCCAAAAATTGACAAAAAGTGGCCAAAAASGTCTATAAATAGAAGCTGGGAGCTCATTATCACTATTGCAAATTGAGAAATCGACGAAAAAGCCAAAAATACCCCTTTGTGAAAAGAATTGATTCCGGGAGCTTCAATGAACAAAACGATCTTCCGCTTGGACCAAGTAAGTACATACTAACCCCCCTTGCATTTCAATACTCAATTTAAGCATTTCTTTTTGTTTTTTGAGGGGGTGTCGACCTTTAAAAAGGTTGGCCCTACGTATACGTGGGATGTCTTAAGACAACTCGCATGTTCATGCGTGCAGAGGAAAGACTGCACGTGTGCACACACGACTGTGTGCATTATAGCCCACGTATACCTTCTAAGATAAGAAAAAAATTAAAAAATGCAAAGGCTAATCCCCCCTGTACTTGTCAAATGCAGGATGTATGTCCACTGGAGGGAGAGAGAGCATGAGGACTTTGATGCTGCGGTCTTAGATGACCCTGATGTTGTAGCTGCACTGGCTCAATGTGGCTTATTTAAGTTCTTCTAGAGTGCATTTATGCGGGCACAACCTAGGTTGCTAAATGCCTTGATCGATTTTTGGCGCCCGGATGAGGAGGAATTCATGCTTGAGGGACAGTCATTGACTCCAACGACCAAATATATCTACTTTCTGACTGGCCTCTGAAGGAGAGTGGAACCAATCACCCTTCACACTTTTCCTTTCAAGCCTCACAACATAGCAGAGTTGATTAACCTCCATTGCGAGGCAGGTATTGACATGGTGGGCACTCAGGTGCCGGTTCACAAGATCATCAACCTATCACTGAAATCGATAGTTCTACTCATTGGGTGGATTACTGGATCCACAACTTTACACCAGGCTTCTTGGGCGCACATGAATTGTGCGGTTTAGTGCTTAAATGCACAACTTTTTGACTGGAGTACTACGTTATTAGACTACATGAAAAGGTAGTTGACAGAGTGTCAGATGCAGAGGCACATAAACTTTGGGTTTGGTACTATCCTTTGTGATTTCTTCTTTGAGAGGGTGCCTAGTCTGAGTCCGAAGGCATGTAGCCTCTTCTCCAACAATAAAGAGATGGGCGACGTTGTTTCCGCGACAACGGGGAGGGAGGACTATCGAGGCCTTTGATGACAAGTTTTTTGACTGGTGGTATCGACATATTCCGATGATAGAGGACTATCCTTATGCCAAAATTGACTTTGTCAGGGACCCTGACATGGGTGTACCTCTTGGAGTGGTACGAGGAGAGTTAGGTATGCTTTGTTTTTTTCTTTCTTTTTCAAATTTATTTAATTTTTTATGTTTTTTTTTTATATATCATTTTTTGTATATACCAGAGTATGTGACAATTAAGTATGTGTTATGTGCAGATGTGGGGCCGGTGCATCCAACGGACTTCACGAGGAACATGCGACGTCCTTGACCAGAGGCATGACCAACTGGAGCTGGAGGACTAGTAGTAGCAGGGGGACCTCCAACCAGAGAGGCTGAGAGAGTATTGAGACGGGTAGAGAGGAACTTTACCTCGCTCACTCGTATAGTTCCCATGGTAGAGATCGAGGATATGCCACCATCTATGCAACCTCATGTAGTGGGGGCACCACAGACGTGGGTATGACTTTTTCAACGTTTGGAAAATGCTGTTGATCATTATAACAAGGCCAATAGGCCCCGTCCTTAGTTAGATTGGACTGCTTACGTGCCGAGGGTACTATTTGTATATTTTTGAGGGCATAAGCCCCATGACTCTTTACTGGATGTATTTTTGAGGCTCTTGCGTCGACCCATGTACTCTGATATTTTTGATATTATATATGGATTTTATGTCTTTTTATTCTTATGGGTTACATCTACTTTACAAATGTATTTACATGTGCATGTGTGTGTCTTTCTTATATGTGTGCAAGATGCCAATCTAATTTTTGATTAGCTAGAGTATCTGTAACTTGATTCAATCTCCTAGGAACATGAAAATATGTAATATAATCAAAGCTTCATTCTAAGAGACGTACCCTAAGGAATCGTCAGTGTAGAGTAGGATCATGAACATGGTAGACTCCATTTAACTGAGACACAACCAACTGAGCATCTAAATAGACTCGGAGGTGAGAGATACCAAGTGACAAAGTGTCACAAAGTAACTCAATAACTGCTCTGTATTCGGCGACATTTTTTGTGGTATTGCCTAAAAATATACCTCCTAAAGATAACAACTAGCCTTGAGGTGTGAAAATCACCCAAGTTGCAGAGGCAAGCCTCCGAGTGTGCCGGCTAGTGCCGTACGCGAATCCAATGAACACCTCTGATTCACTTGACATATGCCACAGTGAAAAAGATGACATAAAAAATGACACGTCCATAAAACCAAAAAACAAAAAAGTAATAGTACAAATACTATACATATATTACAAAAAGTCACCCAAGGAGACCCACCTATGAGTAATACTTCTTGAGGTAGATCCTATTTCTAGGCTCCGCCAAAACATTTCCCTCAAATACCACTAGATGATAAGCGCCATTCTGAAGTACTTCTTTCACGATGAAAGGTCTGAACCACATGGGTTTGAACTTACCTGCCCCCAAAGGGTCCTTATCTTGGTCATAGACCGGGACAAGGTCACCTTCAGAGAAAATCCAAGGATGAATGGACTGATCATACTGACACTTGACTTTTTGTTTGTGAGCCTCGTTAGACAATGCCGCACCACGACGTTGTTCATTGAGATGTTCAAGGTATAGTAACCGTTCTTCAAGTGGTGAAGTATCTGGCAATAAATGTACTTCCAAATTTAACGATGGGATCTGGCATTTTATAGGCAAGACTACTTCCAACCCGTAAACGAGTTGAAAAGGTGAGAAACCGGTTGTAGTCTTAACAGACGTTCGATAAGCCCATAATTCCGAATATAACATCAAATGCCAATTTGACTTGGCCGAATTGATCGTTCGCTGTAGAATGGTTTTAAGAGATTTATTTACAGCTTCCACCTGACCATTCTCTTGGAGGTAATAAGGTGATAAATGTTCCTGCTTCAACCCAAGATTTGATGTTAACTCGGTCATCATTTTGTTCTAAAAGTGTCTGCCATTGTCAGTGACAATCTCTCTCGGGATGTTGAACCTTGTTATTATCTGGTTGAACAAAAAGAGAGTTGTTGTCTTCCCGTCATCTTTGAACGTTGGCATAGCTTTGACCCACTTGGTGAAGTAGTCTATTGCTACGATGATATAGCGGTGCCCCCTTGTTGAGGGTGGTTTCATGTAGTGTAATCAATCCCCCATTTAGTGAAGGGACCAACAGTAATAACGGGAAACATGGGAGCGGGGTGTACCCTCATCTTCCAAGAGAATATCTAACACGGGTGGCACTTCTTGACTGATTCAACACAATATTTGATTAATGTCAGCCAGAAGTAATCGACTCGTAGAATCTTTTGGGATGTTTCCAACCCAGACAAATGACCGCCACCTGCTCCGGTGTGGCAATCATTAAGCATGATTTCTGCTTCTTCATGAGTGAGACATCGACGAAGGATGCAGTCTACACCTCGACGATACAATGTGTCCTCGAGTATGATATAGTTCTTAGCCTAATGGCGTATACGACGACGCTCCTCACGAGAAGCAGAGGTGGGACACTTCTAAGTCTGGAGATAGACAAGCACATATCCATACCAGGGGTCAGAAGACATGATCAAAAACATGTCTCCTTTGATAGGCAACTCGTCGGGTATAACATCACCTGATTCGACCGAAAGTTCCGATATGAGTTCCGTGAAGACCATTGAATTTTTGGATTTCGCCGAAACAAATTCCAGGTCGAATTCCTGGAGGACAACTATCCATCTACTGATTTTTCCACCGATGACTCGTCATGTCAATACGTATTGAAATGGATTCACGACGGTAATGACGGTGGTCTTGCAAAACAAAATATAATGATAGAACCGTTGGACAACATGAATTGCTGCCAACACAAGTTTTTCAATATGGGAATAATTGATTTCCGGTCCAACTAGGCCTCAACTCAGGTAATAAATCACATATTATGAGAGTAAATAATCCTCCTGAACTAAGACCATACCGATGGTTGACTCTACAGTGACCAAGTATAATAGGAAATATTTATTATAATTGGGTTGCCGAAGTAGAGGGTGGATATGAGGGTGCTTTTCAATGCTGTGAAAGAGCATTGAGCAGCTTCATCCCAATGAAAAGGAACTCCCTTCTTCAATAAATGCATAAAACCCTTTGTGATATCAGCATAGTTTGCGATGAAACGTTGTAGAAAATTCTCTTTTCCTTGCAGACTTTGAAGCTGAGGTATGGTTCATTGGGGAGGCAATTGAACTATTCCCTCAACCTTGAGAGGATCGACCATGATCCCTGTTTTCGAAACGATGAAACCTAACAAACGACCTGATGTAACGCAAAAACTACACTTGTTTGGATTCAAGCGGATTCAGTAGTAGCGACACCGTTCAAGGATAAGTCGGAGGTGTTCCGGATGATCATCTCTCTTGCGAGATCGTGACACTAAATCATCGAGACAAGCCTTGACTATGTGTTTGAGGTTGTGGAAAGCAAAATACATGGCCTGCTGGAACGTAGCTCCAACATTTTTCAGACTAAAAGGCATCTTACGATAAGCGAATGTGCCCCATGGACAAATGAAAGCGGTTTTGTGTTGGTCTTCGAGTTTGATTTGTATTTGATTGTATCCCGAAAAACCATCCATGAACGAAAAGGCCTTGCATCCTACACATTCATCAACTATCTGGTCAATAAATGGTGTGGGGAAATTATCTTTTGGGCAGGCCTTGTTCATATCACGGAAGCCCGTGCATACGCGAATTGTACCCTATTTTTTATTGACTAGCATGGGATTCAACACCCATTGAGTCAATTGGATGGGGTAGATGAAACTAGCTTTAAGTAGTTTCTCTACTTCAACCTTGATAGCTACTGCTTTCCTCGGATTGACTGAACGAAGCTTCTGTTGGAACGGATTGACATTAGGATAAGTCGTGATTTCATGTTTGACAATTCTTGGGTCTATGCCTGGAATTTCCTCGTAAGACCAGGAAAACACGTCACATAATTCTTTAAATAAATCTGTGTAGATTTGAATCTCCTCGGGGGAGCAGTCCGCTCCGACGAAGATATTCTCCATGATGCCATGGGTTCTGGAGATGTCAATAGGTATCATTTTGGCTATTGTTGTTATATTTCCTTCAGCGTAAACCACGTGTGTTTCCAAAGGATTGATAAGACAATATTTATCTCCATTCATAGTCAGAGTGAATTCTCTTGCTTCAATTCGTCTTAACTCTGGGAGGAAGTAAGATCTATGATGACGATCATCCTAGGGTTTGTCCGGACTAGTCATTTCCTCAATAATAACTTCATCTGAATGCAAGTTTAAGTCTAAAGAATTTGTATCAACAAGGGAACCTTGAGCCCAAATAATCTTGAGCACCGGATCTAACTCTTGTGTTGGAGTCGGATCGGGGCCGGTAGAAGCTCATTGAATGATCAAGTATGAAACTTCTACCATGGACAAAGGCATGGCCATGCCATGGTTCTCTGTCCCTTCCATCCTAGTGGATGGGGAAGGAAGGGTCCACAGATCATGAAAGTATGTTGTGCGAAACAACGAGATTTGAAAAATTTCAGCTCGAGGCTAGTCGGGGACAACCATCATATAATGGACATTGTCGTTTAGAGGTGGGTAATCAAAAGTACTCATCAATTATGGGCACAAACCAACCCCTACATTGACGATGCCAGGCTGGGGGTTATCAATCATCAGAACCATGGAGATTCCCGATGAAGGGTCAGGATGAGAGAAGGATAACTGATCAATGGTCACAATCCGACCCTCATGAGGAAACAACAAGACCAGGAAAAATGTCGCGACCACTGCTTGCATAGAATAGGTCCAACTCCTGCCTAACAAAATATTGTAGTCGAGGGATGCATTGACAACTTCAACTTCGACACACAGTTTTTTTCCCTAACTACACGAGAAAAGAGGGGATGATCCCATGTGGTCAAAAATAATGACCGTCAAAAGATGTAAGTAGAGTAGGTGACGAAAACAAAATGGGTTGGCTGATGGCCTTCCAACATGAAAAAGAAATCATGCATGTCGAGGCACCCTCATCCACCACTGTACGAAAAATATTCCGGGTAAAAGTTTTCGTGGTGTAAGCCACTACTATATGAAGAGTGACATGGTAAGGAAGATGAGGCTTTAAGTTAGAGGTATCAAGCATGATCGTTCCCAGATTACAAGTCTCGATAGAGCCTAAGGTAGCTAACAAGGCCTTTCTCTGGGAAGAGCAACTATGGAGGACTTCCAAAGTACACATTGCACAAGGGGTTTGTGATAAATCCTCCACCACAAAGTAGTTCTGGGCGGTCCTTGCGTTTGGGTTGTAAGAAGATTTATTGAACGCACATTTTGGAATGTGCGTTGTTGTTTCTCCCAACGTCTTCTCAATCTGAAGAGGAAGAGGTGGGTTTTCAGCTTCTTTACCCTTCTCAGAGGTGCCTGGATTTCCGTAATCATGTGCTCTAGTTGTTATATAGGCATCACCTTTCATCATATACACGTTTGCAGAAGAAGGATTACTTGAAGACGGAGGGGGTCCTTGATTTCCCCCTTCTGATCCAGATGGGTATCGGTGG
>ML778369.1:223419-235894 GCA_009831015.1 Picea engelmannii | reverse complement strand
TACATAGCAAAGATATCCAACCCTCGGACAACCAGCCTAAGCCACAGGCGAAGAAGGGTAACTGGAAGACAAAGAAAGACACTGGAAAATGGTGTGAGCTCCATAAGAGTCCCACGCACAACACTGATGAGTGTCGTGCGAAACAATCACTGCTTACCGAGATGAAAGTGCCCAAGTCAGATCCAGGATCTGAATCAGAATCAGAGACAGATCATGGAAGGAAGATCATTGAAGCAGAACCCAATGTCACCATTTCCACCACAAAGATCCAGCCCGATGATCCATAGGATATAGAAGAAGGGGAGCACCTCTTCCACTCGTAGATGTGGGTACAAGGAAAGCCACCAAATTTGTGGAACAGATCCAACACATTCGCCAACAAGTCCATGACATTCTGGAAAAAGCCAATGCCAAGTACAAGCAGTGTCATGACCAGCATCGGGTGCCACACACATACCAGGTGGGTGATAAGGGACCTCATCGCAAGCTACACCCACTTCGTTATGGGCCATATACTATCACCAAGGCTATCGGGGATAATGCTTTTGAATTAAGCATCCCTCTGTTTCTTGGCTTGCACCCTGTATTCAATGTTGAGCTCCTTTGCCCCTATTTTCCACCATTGCTGGACACCTTAGAAGTGGCCGAGCAGTTGGCAACAACAGAACTCAAACCTGACTGTTTGGAGAAGGCAACAATTGATTGGATCATGGATTCATAGGTCAAGGGCACTCGCCAGAAACGTGTCCATCTCTATCGAGTTGTGAAGGCTGGGCAGTTCCTGCATCAGGGCAAGTGGCTCACCCAGAGCCAAATTCAGCTAAAATTCACCCATCTTATCCCGACACTTGACGCAATGGGGACCATTTCTTCTTAAGGGGGGAGGAATGATCCAAATGGGTATCGGTGGCCGCCCACCTTTCCATCTGGCTCAAAACAGTTTTCTGGCATTTCTGGTAATTTACTATTTTTAGCAATTTTTTCAGGTCCTGAACTTCCGAGGCCATTTTGAGGCCCTAAACGATGGTTTTTTGGGTATGTTGCTCTCACAAAATTGCATCTATGATGCTATTTTGTCTTGAGCGTTGTAGGCCTTGGATAGATCTTTCCAACGAGCTATCGTGCGCCCCAAACGGAGATTGTATGCAATAGTTATGACTCCGGGAAGTTGATGGACTAACTTACCCAAATAGGGCCCACTTGACTTTTGGCGTTTCATCTTCTAGGGTTAGGTTTTTGGTTTCTACCTTCCTGCTTTTTGATAAATAAGGCCCTTCGGCCTCTTTTTGTGATCATCTTGGTCACGGATGAGCATAGACGCCACATCTCTTATCAGGGATATGCTACTACCATTCTAGCTATGTATTGTTCAACAATTTTACAGTTTCTCTATTTCATTAATTAATAGAAGTGTGTGTGTGTTTACTGTATCACTGTGTTCTCTGTAATACTATTGTGCATACTTTGTTATTTTCTTCTTACATTTCATTCCTGCATAAGTACGGATCACCTTCCACGCTCGAGGAGGCTTGAGTTAGATTTTTCCCATGTGGGAATGATTTCGTTAACATGACAGGCTGTTGTTTTGCCAATAACTTCTGGGCCTCCACAAGACGAGGGCTTTGATGGGTCGGGTGGTATTCCTTGCAAATATTACAAGGACACTTTGAATTCTTCTTTTCAGTGTCACCCCTGCCAACATTATCGGTGGGTTTCTTATCCCCCTTACCCTTTTTCCATTGTTTCTTCTTTCCGTTAGGCTGCTCGGTGGCCTTTGGGTTTGTCATTTCCACACTATGTACTTTCAACTTTTGGGTAGGGGGAACAGTCGAACCAGTGGTTTGGATGGCCGCTGTCTGTTGTATTGACAATTGTTGCAATTGATTTGATAATGGATAAATGGGTTTGGTTTTTGCTGAATGAATAATTCCATCAGCATGTGGTCCAGGCCTTTTCCTAGTTTGTCAAGGATTCAGCTCAGTGCATTTGGAAAAATATCTTAGAGTAAACCAGATTGAGAGTGAATTAGCTCTATCTGTTGCGTTCTCATTATCACGTCTTCCTTGGAAAACACTTCGGATGTTGCAACGTCTTTAGATAACTAGGGTACAAAATAGTTAAGGAACCACTCTAGCAGGAATGCTGGTGGGACTGACACTTTGATCAAACTCTTCCAGCGTCTCCATTCTCGAATATGATCTGAGATATGGTCTACTTTTGTTTGATCGAAATTGGCCAGTAATTTGGTGCCAACGTCGTATCTCATAGGTAATTGGAAATGGTTCAGGAAAGCCATTGCCAATTCACCGAAGGAAGAGTACCGTGAGCGATCGAGCTCGATGTACCATTTTGTAACACTCCCTATGAGAGTTCATTGAAACAATCGCAATTGAACGTATTCTTCTCTTAACAAGTTGTATGAGCACCATAAGTGGAAGGTAGTCACGTGATCACCATGATATCGTTAAGCTTGGCCTCAAAATTTGGAATTTCCAAAGGAAAATTGGTCGACATGGGAGGCCAACTCGGATCGTGATAGATGGGGTCATTTAAGAGCCTTGTCAAATCTGGCAAGTGCAAGGTTGCTAGAAATGATAGTCTGGGTTGTGGATTGTAGTCGGGGAAAAAGGATCCTGGGGTTTGACTGGCACCGGGTTTCCTGGAAAAGTTAGGTTGCTGGATAGGGATCTGGTAATAAGCATGACTGTGACCAACATATGGATTGGGTACTTGTTGAGACATCATTTGCTGGTTCCTGTAATAAGATGTAAAGGGATAAGATTGCATGACATTCCAAGGATTTTGGGAGGGGTTTCTCCCTGCCGATCCGACGGGCATAGGCATTGGGCCTTTCTCAAGGTTCCACTGGGTATGGAAAGGGTTTCCCCTGATTGGCATCCCTGGAAAGGGGACTGGTCCCTGCCATGGATTCCAAGATCCTTGTGAGGAAGGAATTCCTAAGTGTGCCTCCTGTGCAGGAATAGTACCCTGTACAGGATGTGGCTTTCCATAACCGAGGTTTCCCTCGGTTGAAACGACTGCTGATGAGAAAGAGTTGTTACCAAACACGCCAAATAAAGAGAAAGGTGTCGAACCAACCGATATATTATAAGGAGGGAGTGCTTGAATACCTTCTCCAAACAAGTTTATGTTAGGCTCGATGGAGTGTTGAGGAACACCGCTGAATGAGGGGGACAAAGAGGGTATATGACCCCCACTGTAATGGAAAGCGATAAAGGGAGTGGAAGTGCCCCCAATAGATCCTTGCTGAGGAGGGTTGGAACTCCCTGCCCCCAGACCCAAAGTTTGTAAAGTGGAAGAGGAAAGTACAATACTCTTACTGAAGCCAAGCATCCCGTATGAGAAAGGAGAGTTTGTCGTGTTATGAGGAAACAGAGCTGTGATCACTGCCATAGATGGAATTGGACCACTGCCCGAGGTAGAAGTAGTCAAGACCATGGTGGCCTGGAGCGACGATGGTTGGTTAGGAGGTGGAACACCCCTAGTAGTGACAACCGTGAAGGAAGTATCAATATTCCCTGAAGAAGTGGCAACGTTTGCTTCCATTGTTGCTGCTGACACTACCGAACGCTCGTAAGGTAGAACCTGTACGACGATGAGAATCGATAGATCAATGATAGGAGGGTTGTAAGGACCAAGAGCCTCTTCTCCGAGGTTAGAAATGATTGGTTCCTCCAGAATCAAAATTTCTTCTCTCAAAGATGGGTTGGGCATAATTTCCTGTAACCCGGTTGTCTCAAAAGACCCTTGCTGGTCTAATTTTTGCCTTAGCGGTGGCAGGGGGAGGGGTTCGAGGTCAACCGACGACATGCCGAGAAGCCTTCGCGACCGATGGAACTTCTAATCCTCCACTGTATGAGAAGATAAAAAACACACTAGGGAAATCTTTAATCATTTGAAAACTAGCATGCACTAAAAAAGTACCTATGAGATAAAACAAGTAGTCACTAACTAGTTGGAAGAACAGTTACAACAACCAACAATAGAGAAACTTACCAGTGCAAGTGAAACTCGAATACAAAAGAAACATTTGGGTATACTCTGAAAAGCATGGCCCGATGTCTGTCCTAGGTACCATGGTATACCCCCTCAGTCACCTGTGTAAGTCACTATAAAGATAGGCAACTAGGTTGCCAACGCGCAAACAGTCACCGGGCGGGTACAATCAACAGTCGGGTGGACTGTAATGAGCAGGGTATCAAGCTCGAAACCTATCAGGGGTATCGAAAGAAAGTTTTCCAGAATATGACTCAGGACCTCAAATGGATTCGAGACCCACTAAGCTTCATGGAAAATGCAATCAACGAAATCCCAAGACAAGCCCTCTATATGCGTTCCCCACTACATTTGGTCCGGCTTTGGAGGGGTTATCTCCACTACCTTTCCTTACACGACCTCGTGTTTATCCCCTATGTTAGAGGGGGGTCTCGGATAAATTTTACGATATTGGACTTTTGACACTCCCTAGAACAGACTCTTATGTTTGTTTTTCAGCCTTGAAGAGTTTCCTCTCCAATCCTAAATCAAGGCTCTAGCCTAGACTAGTTGATGGACCCTACAAAACGTAAAGTCTAGTTGATTTTAATTATATATTAATATTTTGGGCTTGTCTTAAGTCAAAGGTTATGAAAGTGAAACTAGTGATGTTTTGAGAGACTAAAGAGAAGATAAACAATAAGCTGGAAACAAAATAAATTCTTCTTGACAAATTCAAATTTTTTCTTTTTAAAATTTTTTAAACCAACTTTTCAAACTTTTTCTTTCTAAGATCTTTTAACTGAAAAAATCAAAACAAGCTTTCACTTGACTACGAGCTACTTATTTTCCTAAGTCAATCAGCCAAGAACTTATGAAAAAAATATTTTTCCTATTGATTAATGCAAACAACCAACTTTTTAACCAAACCAAGAAGTAAAAAAAAAAAATTGTGTTTTTTTTTTATTATGCTTCAAAAACAAGAAAATTTAAATATGTATGTCCTCTTCTTTTCTGAAGAAAAAAGGTGAAAAAATAAGAACAAGACAAGGCCAAAAAGGAATTCAGGCCAACCACAGACCATGGGGAGTTACTAACAACCAAAAAGGCAGATCAAACCGACTCACTATCTCATCAAAAAACCTAACAAAGGAAGAAAAATTTTAAATGCAAAAGCAAGATATACTGACACACAACCTAGACTGAAAACTGCTATGACAGAGACCAAAAAGACACAAGAAAAACCTGTGAAGAAAAAACTTGATAGGGAAGAGGATGACTGCCTCCTAAATTTTTTCCAGACAAACACGCGACTGTCACTTCAACAACCAGCGTATGCACGTGGGATGCCCAAAGACAGGATGCATATGCACGTGTGTAAGACTACTACAAGATGCGTGTGCCCCTGTTTCTCTTGAAAAGAAGCAAGACAAGTAGCTAAGCTCAGGCAGGGAGTACTGGTATTGAGAACTAGAATCCCTAAAAGGTACAAAAACTCACTCTAACAGAGAAAGATGCAAGGAAATCTGAGAAAACAAAGCTAATATGAGGTTATATTTAGGCTACAGACTGCAATCACAGAAACTAGAACTAGATCTAGAAAACCTCTGAGAAGGATCACTTCTTACAGGGGAGAGGATGACTGCCTCTTTTTGAAAAAAAAAACAATTTTTGGACTCAGACACGCCACTGATCTTTCAACATCAAGCATATGTACATGGGATGTATGAAGTCAGGGCGCATGTATACGCGGTCAAACCTTCTGCAGGTTGCGTATGCCTCTGTGGCTTTCCAAAAAAAGAAAAAACAATTAGGCTAAGTAAGCAGGGAGTACTAGTATGGAAGACCAAAATCCCTACTAGCTCATACTTTTGCAAAAACTCAGAAAAAAGGTAGTAAAACCAATTAAAAATACCCAACAAGGACCCCCCAAAACCCTAGAGATCCCCAGTATGGTCTCCAATTCTGTTGTGGGTGGGAAATCCCTCCTATGGACTAGCATTAAGGGTTTTATCATGCATGCAGAAATGACCTAAAGTATCCTACTTCTTACCAACATCCCAATCATAAACCCCATTATTTATATGCAAATACAAGGTTAAAGAGATCAAGTTACTGTACCTTAGTTTCCATGTTTGATGTCGATCCCTTTAATTCTTGGTCGCTCCTTGACTGCAACTCTCCTCCCAATGTCGACCTGCATTCATAAAGGACAAACAAAGAACTCCACATGCATATAATCTATAAACTAATGGGTTAGATATTCTATCAAAATATAATCAAATTTAAATATTGACAATCTCATGTGGCGGGACGGGAAAAGTACTTCTTTTATTAATCTCACAAGAGTAACCTTACAATAGTGATATCGGCCACTGCTCCTCGAACCTGGTCCTAGGCACCTCTTCAACTGTGCTCCAACTGCTCCTCGAATCTGGTCCCGGGCTCCTCTTCAATTGTGCTCCAACTGCTTATGTATATGCTTCTCTTTATGCAATAGTTGAAAAAGGTTGGGGCAAGAGGAATACTAAATCGGGTATAGTTTCTTTGCTATGATTTTCCTCCTTCCAAATGGGACCCCTACCCCTTATTTTATAGGCTAGAAAGGGATAGGTATTTGGCCGAGTGACCGACTATGGGCGGTCAAACGGTTTAGTTAACTTACCCAAAATTGTGTGTTTCGTCTGCAACTTTCCATTTTTCATTCTTTTTAGGTATACGCGGGCTGTAGTGGGTCAACCAGTGTACACACACGTGCCGTAGTGGAGCAGGGCACGTATGCCTTCAAAAAGAGTGTTTTTTAAGAAGATGTTTAGTAGTGGCTTGGAAAAGAAGGAAAATGAGATGGCCTGATGCCAGGTAAGCATGTTTGTTGCAATTTAGGGTTATAACAAAAATTGTCTAGTTCCCTGCACAACTATCGAGCTCACTGTGAAACTTTGTTGAACATTGTGAAACCCATGTTCAGTGGTAAGTCTTGAATTTGGCCTTTTCAAGCTTGCTATTTTTTTTGTTTTTGATATATATTGACCCATATATACTCTGACATCTCATGCTTTGTTGTTGCAAATATTTACAGTCCAAAACCTTAAATTCTACACCAAACCCTAACACTACAAAAAGTATTTGTTTTGTGTTGTGGTTATGTCACAACCATTGAGGTTTTATTCCTTAAAAAACCCTCTCTGGCCTAAGAATCCATGAACCACATAAGTGTTGACCTCCTATGCATAAAAAAATTTGTCCACCACAAATCCTAGGCATCATCTTAACCCTTGCAATTGTATGTATTTGGTTGTGTAAGAAGCAGTTTCAATTCATCACATCATGGCAACAACAACATCAGAAAAAAAGAAGAGATACAACAAGGGTGGATAAATTTGAACCTCAAGGAATGAGTTTAATAAATGAATATCTGATGAGCAGGGATTCTTTCTAGTAGGTTGGGTGTCTAACGTTGTGTGAGAAGTTACAAGGCTACAATGTAAAGGTGGCAAAGAAATTTTCCCTAAACTTTGAGGGCAACAAAACTAGAATTGGGCCCCTGGAATTCCAAGTGATAGAGTAGACAATTTTTGTTGCAACAGAGATGCCTACACAAAAAGATAGGTGGATCGAAGGTATGGCACTTGATTTAACCTTCTGCAATGACTATTTTAAACCTAAACAACAAGATGAAGATTTAATAGTTGGAGTTCTAAGGAATTGCTTGCTTGAATTTTTTGATTATCTTTTGAGGATCATTCAAAGGTACTTTACATGTGAGGGATGGTTCTTGAAGGTTTACAAGTATCATATAAGGCTGCTAATGCATTTTAGAGGAAATAAACCCCTCATTTTTCCTTATTATCTATACAACAGTATTGGAAATATGGCAGAGAGGGTGTAGACCAGAACCAAGCAGATTGAAGTCAACCTTTTTCATTTCTCTCTTATAAAACTCTTAGTGTTGGAAGAAATCAAGCAGGCCAATATTGAGTGGGAGTCATTATTAGCCTCAAAAATATTTCCCTAAGAGATTACCACTCCCAAAACCAATAAAATTCCATCTTCTTCAGCTGGAAAGATAGTTTCAATAGGCCCAGAGAGTTCCAAAGGGAAACAGAGAAAAATACTGATTGAACAAGGCATAGAAGTTGAGGTAGATGCTCCTAAAGCTTCTGAAAGAAAAAATAAAGGTAAAAAGTTTGTCTTTACTCTTGAGGAAGTTGAGAAAATCACAGAGATACCTTCCGACCAAGTTAGCAAAAGGAAGAGTAGGATAGTGGAGGAAACCCCTAAGAGGCATTTAACTAGGTCTATTGTAAAAAATATTTCCTTAGTTGAAAAATATTTCATTGAAGCCCCTATCCAACATGTGGTTATAGAGACTGTTGAAATACAAGTTACACCAAGAAATGATGGAATAGTGGAGGGATTAAGACAACAACTAAAAATATCACATAATATCATAGCACAAATGAGGGTTAAGGAAATAAAAATGATAAAAAATATATCAGAGAATTTTTACCAATATGAGGAAACCCTTGACAAGTTAAAGAAGATGCTAAGAATAACCCGACCTCTACTTAGGAAGGTGAAAAACCTCTATCAACATAAAACAGAGTCTTGAAGAAAAAATTGCAGCAACAAGAAAAAGAGGTTAAAGGGAACTTAGATGTATTAGCCCAGGTAACAGTTGAATGAATCATGGATGATCAGAGGTCATATGTTCGATGGTCTTCAATTTTGTTAAACTTTTGATTATGCACAAAGTTTCAAATCAACAAATCAAGTCTTGGTTATGCTGCCAAGAAACGTTTCAGGTTTAAGTTTTTGGTATTGTCAAGGAAAGTTTTGGTCTTTAAATTTTGTGTTTTGAGAGAGTATCAGACTCCTCAATACCTTATATTTAGAATTCAACAATCAAAAAAAGGATTACAAATTTGCACATAGTTTCACAGCATGGGCTCGCTGTGAAATTTGTTGTAGCTTATAACACGCCACAAAAGCTCCTAGACGCTGTGAAACTGAGTCTATTTTTCCAAATTAGCATCTGATAGGCATGATTCAACTTCTCGATTGTCAACACATGTGAAAATCAAATCCAATATTCCAAATATTGACCATTCAATATAGAATGTTCGAATTACCAGTGAATAATATTCCAAATATTGACCATTCAATATAGAATGTTCTAAATACCAGTGAATATTTGTTGGATCAGGGGAAGACCCAGGGTTCAACGCTTCAACAACACACCAACAAAACCTTAACTACTGGCCCTTTTGGAAACACCTACGAAGCAGATGAAGTCTCACCCAAGGTAGAGGCAGGGGGGGTTGCAAGACTCAAGTGTCTACAACCTAGCTGGGACACAGATCTGTGATCACAATACTTAACCAAGCACTTAGCAAACAATATGCAATAGATATGGGATCTTATTCATATCACAGATTAAACCCTAAATACATAACAACACTGTAATAAACATATCAAACACTTCTAAGAACTTATCATAATCTCAGATCCAACATTCATTCACATCATAAGCACTAAGCATTCATAGATCTATCTAGCTTACATCAAGAACAATGCACTAAGAAAATTAATAGACAAACAACATGAACAACATAACACATAGCACATCGACAGAGGATATACGTGGTTCACCCCAGTGTGGGGTAACATCCACTAATATTATTCTCTTCTTATTAGTCTTCCTCAATATTCTTACAGGCACATAGCCACACAACCAACTCCACATAGGACAAGATATATGTGTGCACCTCACCAGATCCTCCTTCTCTGAGTTAGGTCAAAGCACAAATCCTTACACAGTCTACACATAAATCACTTACAAAACACTTTCACTTAGCTCTGCAAGCCTTAAGACATCTTCTTGCACATAGCTAACACTAGCACTAAGCCATCGACTTATTAAGTCTACTTCTTACATCACCTAACTACTTATTTATACATTACAAAAAGGGCCTAAACATGGGTAAGACCCATGGGATGACATCCCATACCTGTTACATAAACCCTAAAACCAAAAAACCCACAAAAAGGGAGAGATCCCACGATCTCCGCTTCGCCTGGGCGCTCCGTCTTCGATCAGCCTGTCGAAGTCCAAAAAATTGTCAAACACGATCAAGGTTCTACCAAAAATTGGTCGAGAGCCAACATGCCCCCACACTCACCTATGAATCATCCTGAGTCACTCTGATATGGGAAACACTACTTCGAAGGCCTCAAGCTTAGCTCGAGCTTCCTCGAATTACTGCTTCGCCAGAGCCTCCTACTCGATGAACTTATGGATGACTTGCTCGGTGACAGGACCTTCCAGGCATTATTCCACTGTTGAGACCACCTGTTCCAACTATGATCATTGTCCCTCGATCTCTTCAAATAGGGTGCAGGCTTCATCCTGCATCAGCTAGAGTCGTTGTGTCACCTCGATCACTCTGCTCTGGATGGCAGTGACTTTTTTCTGCACTATGTGTTGTTCCTACGATCTCTTCATCTTCTCAATGACCTTAAGCTGCTTCAGCTGTGATTGAAAAGTCGACACCTACTAATTTACTTCCTGGAGCTGTGCCTCCAATCTCCTGATCTCTAGGTATTCTGCAAGGTGCTCATAGATCTGCGCACTTTAGTCACTGAGTTTTTTTAATTTTGAAGCCAATGCCTTGATTCTTTCGACTGCACTCCTGGTATTTTCGTCCCTCTGATCCCTTACTTCCTGCAGAGTGCTATACAATACTTGAATTTCTAACTCTGCTACTCTTGCTTTAAGCTACTAAATGGATTCATCGAGCTTCCCCACTTTGCTCTCAGCTGTCTCTTCTTCTATCTGAGCCAATCCCGACACAAAGAAAAGTGCTCTAGTTACTACCTCCTTGACCGCAGTTTGCTCCATGAGTAGATGGTATTTTTCTCTTTATATATTCTCTTTTTCCTCCTCTAAATTCACACTAATATCATCTTTTTCTTATTGCACAACCCGAAGTTTCACTAGGGCTTCCTCCTCTGCTTTCATCAGGGCTTCTGTAGATTTTTATTTTTCTTCTTGGACTCGATGAAGGTGAGACTCTGTCACATCTTCTATCCTTCGCAACTGGGGGGCTCATTTCCCAATTCTACACCTTCTGATGACGAAGGCGTAGTAGACACTGCACGACTCGAATAGAGATCTTGTTGTACCACTTTCAGCTCCACCTCAACTCTGTCATACATTGTCTCATTCTTTGCTTCATTTTCCTGCAAGATATCCCTTGAAGCATATGCTACAACTGCAATGATGAGGTCAAGATAATCCACTGTGAGCACATTCTGTGATGAAGGCTTACTAGCTCGAGACTTCTTCCGCGCTGAGGGTTTCTTTGGAGAACAATTTCTTTTCTTTGATGTCTCGGCTTCTGTAAGGGGTGTTATCACTGAAATTTCATCCACACATGGTTACAAGAACTCAACATCGTCAAACAGTGATGAAGTCATCCATGGACCTGAATTAATACCAAAGCATTCAAAAAAGGTAAAAAACTATACAAAGTAGTGAAAAATTGAAGAGTGCTATGCAGACATTGGGCGCGCGCGCGCATGTGCGGAACAGGAACACAGAAATCGCGCACAGGCGCCCGATGCACGTCTGTTAGCGCAAAAATCCGTGCACCTTCTAAACGACGCATTTATGAGAGTGGTCGGCCTCCCAACCACTTATGGTTCAGCTCCCAAGCCAATTTGACCCTCAAATATGGACTGGATCTGACTGGTGGGCTGGTCAAAGACCTAAGAATGCCCTAATTGGCCTCTTTTCACACTACAAAGCAGTTAAACAATAACCCAAATGAATGCTATAAAAAGACATGGATGCACCTCATTTTCTCAAGGAATTCAAAGTAATGTTATGTTGCCTCTATTATCTTGAGGACTCCATCCTTGTCAAGAGCATATTGGCACCATAGCATTGGACAATCCACCTCACACATTGAGTGGATTTGTAAAGATTTCTTTCATCACCATTTTCCATTTTTATTTGTTGTAAGAAGAGCTAGCTAGTGGGGGTCGAAGAGCCCTCCCTTGGAGGAAGAAGGGACTCATAGTCCCATTTCTTCTTGGTGCTTTGTTTTCACTAATAGATCAGCCTCAAACATTGGTGACATGGGTCTTATGGTTCTTTTTGTTTCTATGTCCCTATGCTCATGAATTTAGTTTTTATTGCATCTCTTAGTTTAATTCTTAATTGTAGTGTTTATTTTCTTTCCCTAACTCTTTTCTTTACAGCTGTCCTGCTTAGCAGACCCAACTGGGCTTGTAAGCACCTATATTTTTCTCACCAAGGTGACGAAAGAGGTGCAACAGATTGACGACTCCACTGGGGAAAGGTATCAATTTCTTACCTCATTTGGGTTTTTCTTGCTCTTCTTTTAGTTTTTTAAACTTGTAGGTGCACTAATCGGCCTAAGCCGACCTGCCAACCAGTCAATTCCAAGTTGAA
>ML778369.1:198477-213069 GCA_009831015.1 Picea engelmannii | reverse complement strand
AGCCTATATACAAAAATATATATATATATGTACATCACTGCCTAAGAGCACCACTCACGGTGCCTCTAGAGCACCACCGCCTGCTCCTCCTTTAGGCGGTGGAAGCCCACCACCTCCTGCCCCAGGAGGTGGTGGTCCCCACCCTACTGGCCCCTCCTGCCCTGGCGGGAGTCATCCAGTTGTCAACGCAACAACCACTGCTGCTCATTGTACTATGGCCCACCATGGTGGCAACACCCCCACACACTGCTCTAGGAATTCTTCGTCCTGGATGTGAGACCATATGCCCTCAGGAACCTCCTGTAACACCGTCTCCAGACGACGACGTATGTCCTCAAAATCAGCTCCGACAGTCGCAGGAGGAGCGTGTGATGGCCCAACACTAGGTTCATCAAACCGATGCCTCCTCACTGCCCTCTCAGGCTCAGCTGGTCGCACCGCGACGCCCTCACGCCGACGTCTCTCTCCCCGCGGAGGTCTCTCCGACATTCTCTGTAACTCCACCTCGCGCCCGCGAGGTGCCACATCTGCACATTCAAACAAACACCAGATAGTATCAATATCTATATCATATACATAAGGAATGATATCTCAAAAAACACAAAACATACATATCAATATCATCAAATCAACATACCTTGATGGTCAAAAACCTCCCCTGGAGGTAGCACCATGTTCGGATCATCCCGGAAGTCAACCCTGACATAGGGGTACATAAGTATCACCTGCGGCATCTGCCGCCAGACCTGTGCCACCTCTGCAGTAAAGAAGTGGCCACCCTCGCCCCCACCATGGTGCAGCAACACGGTCGACCACCGCCTTAGTCGAGGCTCTCGCGCCCCAGGCACACCCAATAGAATCCTCGAGCAGAACATCGACACCCTCTCCAGGAACCAGGCCACCAGGATGGACCCGAAGGCAAACTCCCCCGTATCCATGGACTGACAATGGTCCAACTGCGCCACCATCGTCGCATGTAGCATAAGCCCCCAGGTGAACTGCTCGCCGACCAACACTCTCCCCATCACCAGCAACTGGCCCCCACTGATCCATTGGGTCGCCAATGACCCATATACTCTCACAATCATCACTGGTATACAACGATGCGCCAGGGCATCTATCGAACCAATGCTCACAACCATCCCAGACATAAAGTTCTGACCTAAACAGTATCTCCGAACAACGGTCGCTAGGGTCAGGTCCCTCAGTAACACCGGCTCCGCCGATAGGGGCACACCCCGAAACGGGAGCCCAGTCAATAAGTACACATCCTCCACCGCAGTGAAGGGGATCTGCTCTCCTCGCACAAGGAAGCAGTGCAGCTCCTGACTCCACATCTGGATTAGGAACTACAAGAGATATTCCTGCACCCGTATCAATGGGCACTCAAAGAACTTTAGAAACCCACAGGCTGCCAAAGTCGCTCACACACCTGGCTCCTCAATAGCCACGACATCTCGTAGCTGAGACCAATCTCACTCTTGCCAACCCACTGGCATCATGCAAACTGTCCACCTGCAACCATAACAAAGAGTCTTATATTAGCCCATGAGACCATCAACAACATCACAAAGATCAATTTACACCCGTCAGCTTTGCCTCTAAGGCGCGACTGTTTCAACCCACAGGCGGGCACACATGCACGCCTATTCACTACACAGACTCACACGAATGCGCACTTGTTAGCTGCACAAGCGCGCTCTCAAGCGTTCATGTTACCTACATAGGCATGCTCTCAGGCGTGCTTGTTACCTACATAGGCGTGCACTGGTGCACGCCTGTCCATGCCACAGCCGCACACAAATGCGCAGCTATATAGCCGACAGGCGCGCACATAGTGCGCGCTTTTAATTCCCTCACCAGCACCCCCATGCGCATATATCCGGTGGGCAAGTGCGCACATGTGCGTGCCTACTTCCGGATCGCCTGTGCACGTGGGGCCCACATCCCCAAAATCCATCTGTACGACCCTCCATACAGCCCCTGCCCAAAAAATGAAATTCTATTTCTATGCAGGATGATCAGACCACTAACCTGACGCTCGCTAATCGCCAATCAGATGCCTTGTCCTCTCCAAATCTCCAAATCTCCTCTGAAAACTGCTCGTCCAGTCACTATTGTAGCAGGTACAAATGAGGTGGCAATGTGGTCCCTACAACTATATATAGGCCTTTTTTCCAAATTTCTACTCACCATTCCGGGAGCCCACGGTGTCCATTTTTCGATCTGTCTTCAGCCACAGGATCAACATCCCGTCATCTACATCACAATAGTCCCTGGGCCTCTTTTCATCCTGAGCCCCCAGGGCGCCTTTTTTTTTTTCATACCCTGGTTAGGTACGCATGCGCATATTCACACTTATCAAATACATGCTCATATATTCGATTCTCTTCAGATATTGTTCACTTTGGGTATTTGGTTTTAATGTGTGTAGGTACTTAACCATCATACATCGACACCACACCTTCAAGTATATACTCAGCACCGACATGTAGTCTTTCCCTCTGTATTGCACTTACATTTCCAGTCACACCCTTTGACATTTGCCTCTAGGATCCCCATTCCTAGCTCTGCAGTACCCACACCTCCATTTGCATCTCCGGTACTGTCACTCGGTAGCATTCTTACCCACATGAGTTGAGTTGTCCCATTCATAGCACCTTTTGACACTTCTGACACTCATGCTGTTTTTCAAAACCCTTTAGGGATGGGAGTCCCGATAGTATTTCATCATGTCACAAATCAACCACATACTCCTTCTCCTCATTTTTCTAGCTTTCCCACATGGAATCCCAGATTATCTCTTCACGGTTCTATTTTTTGCCTGCACCTCCGCAGTATCATGAACCCTCCATTTCATCCACAATCAGTTTGCCCATCTGCAAATCTCCCTTCATTTCACCTACCTCATACAGAAACTCACCAATGTGCCCCCCACCCTTCATCAGATTTCCGAGCAAATTATGCCTTGCATGGGTCACCCATATCACACTGGGGCACCCGTTTCTGTATTTGTACATTTCTCCCCAAAATTATTCGTTATTTATTGTACAAATGCCTTTATTTCCAGTCATTACATTCCCTTTTTGTCGTCACCTTTGGGCGACCTACTTTCCCTTTTTGGCCAACCGCAACCCATGTCACCCTTGGTTGGGGCACTACTTTTCATCCACCCTTTCCGACATCGTCCATATCTTCATAGTACCCCACAGGTCACTTACCTCTGCCCTCTAAATTTGTTCACCTTGTCCCGCCTCTGGAACAACTTATCCCCGATCTTGTCATCCTGCTGACACTCGACCTCGTTGAACAGTTGTGGCCACTTTTTCTCTCACACATACTCCAACCAAGGGAAGTCTTGAGTCTTCCCACATCTTGACTTCATCCATGTACCTCTGCCACTTCCTCACCTCAATAGATTTCACGAAGCCATTTGATTCTGGGAGTCACATCCCCCTTTTTGTCGACATCAACACAGTTTCCAGAAGGGCGACAGTATCTTGATTCTCATTATCCACTCAATGAGAGATCTCGGACGACACAGGGTGAAACACTATTGCTCCCTGCTGTCGTTGACCCCCTTAACATTCGAGGCCAACTCTTTCTCATGTTACGGTGGGTCTTACTTTGCGACTATTGCAGTTAGTTCTTTTATTTTCTGAAGACCTCTGAACTTGGTAGGGCCATCAATGCCCACACAATCACTGCTACTTATTACTGCGATCACTGCCTACTATTCAGAGCATGTTCATTTGCAGAATTGTCTTTTGCCTGTATCACGACCGCCCCCAAGGGAGCTGTAGTTGTCTACACCAACACTTTAGTCATCTTTTTTTAGAGTTACATGACACAAGCATGGGGCATGCCCGCCTCGTTTGTACACAGTTTTATATTTTACACACCTCATGGAAGGTCGGGTCCTACCGGTCCCTTTTTCCCTCCAACGGATCGCTCTGGACGATCCCACTATTGCTCTCTCTTACAACAACATTCTCAGTAGAAGAAACATTGATGGATTTTGGCTATACGTATGCTCCTAACCTCATCCATCAGGGGGCATATGTTATCACTGAAATTTCGTCTGCACATGGTTACAAGAACTCAACATCGTCAAACAGTGATGAAGTCATCCATGGACCTGAATTAATACCAAAGCATTCAAAAAAGGTAAAAAACTATACAAAGTAGTGAAAAATTGAAGAGCACTATGCAGACATTGGGCGTGTGTGCACATGCACGGAACAGGAACGCAGAAATCGCGCATAGGCGCACAATGCACGACTGTTAGCGCAAAAAGATGCGCACCTGCTAAACGATGCATTTATGAGAGTGGTCGGGCTCCCACCCACTTATGGTTCAACTCCCAAGCCTATTTGACCCTCAAATCTGGACTGGATCTGACTGGTGGGCTGGTCAAAGACCTAAGAATTCCCTAATTGGCCTCTTTTCACACTACAAAGGAGTTAAACAATAACCCAAATGAATGCTATAAAAAGACATGGATGCACCTCATTTTCTCAAGGAATTCAAAGTAATGTTATGYTGCCTCTATTATCTTGAGGACTCCATCCTTGTCAAGAGMATATTGGTACCATAGCATTGGACAATCCACCTCACACATTGAGTGGATTTGTAAAGAGTTCTTTCATYATCATTTTCCATTTTTCTTTGTTGTAAGAAGAGCTAGCTAGTGGGGGTCCAAGAGCCCTCCCTTGGAGGAAGAAGGGACTCATAGTCCCCTTTCTTCTTGGTGCTTTGTTTTCACTAATAGATCAACCTCAAACATTGGTGACATGGGTCTTATGGTTCTTTTTGTTTCTATGTCCCTATGCTCATGAATTTAGTTTTTATTGCATATCTTAGTTTAACTCTTAATTGTAGTGTTTATTTTCTTTCCCTAACTCTTTTCTTTACAACTGTCCTGCTCATCAGACCCAACTGGGCTTGTAAGCACCTCTGTTTTGCTCACCAAGGTGACAAAAGAGGCACAACAAGGGGATCCTTTGGTGGTGTTACTTCGCCCTTGTCTTGCTTGTCTGCTTCCCCTTCCTCCTCTCAGTTTACTTCGTTGCCTCATCCTCCTACAGGTGAATTAGATGTAGTTTCCTTCGTTGCACTGTCCTTCTCCTCAATGTCGATGTCCTGTACATCCTCCTTTTTCTTTTTCTTTTTGCTGCCCTATCCATCATACTCCGTCTAGGTGACCAAAGGGATTTCGATGATGTCAGGGTCAGAGAGCTCAACAACCTCCACTGGTACAAGGAATTCGGTTGGCCGTTCCTTGGTTATCTCCTCCATATCTTCTTCAGTCAACTTATAGTATGACTACAACTCCTCCTTGCTTTCATCCCCACGCATAGTGATGTATATAAAGTGTCGGTTTGCGTGGAATTTCACGAGTGGCCTGAACCTATGGAGTGTATTTGGTGTCATCTGGGGAAAGGATTCAATGGCCCTCTTGAGCTGTAAGTAATAAGTGTGGAATACTACATTTGTATGCCATTTATTCGCCATGTCGCTCGAATACCACAAGGTGGTGAACCTCGCGACTAGTGGTTCTAATGGCTCAACTTCAGGGAATGTCGCTCCCTCTGGAATCTCCCAAGTGACAAAGGCAATGAGGATTAACAACCAACTGAAGTGGAACTCATAGCCTTGGTCCTGCGATTTGCGACAGTATTTTTCCAATTCATTAACGAGGTAGCTCACCAAATTCATCAACATCCCTTCATCGCACTTCCCTGCGAGGTTGACTACGAGCCCCGTGACTTGCGTTGGATGATTCTTCATGACAAGCTTGATCATGATCAACTAACAAGCTAGGCACAATGCACCATCTTGGATGGAGGCTACCTTGTAGCCTCTCTCCCCCTTCTCTACATCGCCATATGTGTCCTTGATTCCCTGTGCTAGGGACCGATATGATGTCTTTCCTGGGTTCTGAGGGTTTGGTCCTTGCATGCTTAGTCCAGTAATGAGGTGGATCAACATTGGATCAGTAGTGATGCGCCTATCCAACCACAGATAACCTCCATTGTAGTAGGACAGGAGAAGTTTAACGCACATGTTAACCTCATGATGTCTACCGAAGTGGGGGATATTCATCACGTTTAAGATCATGGACCTCACGATCTATTTTATCGTGGCTGGGGAACTATCTTCGACATATTCCCAGTTGTCTTTGTCAGGTACCTATGCGGTGCAAGAAACACATAATTCTTCTTGTCTCCCAGGTTGTAATCATTGATATTGAGAGCTGGGATCAGCCCCAACTGCAGTTCTACTATGCGTATCCCCTTCGGGATGTACACAATAATGAGCATGTACTCAAATTCATGCGGGACGCTGTCGTGACTAACCACACCAGCCAGAGGCGGGATGTAGTTGGGCAAGACTGACGAGATCAACTTCACATTCGCCAGGTCATCGCGATGCTTTCTTCTTTTCTCCATCGCGGTCCGGGATGGACCAGATTGACATCCAGATGAGGGGGATTCTTGTAATACTTTCATCGATGAGGCCTGTACTCTTGTGGACATAAACTTCTTAGCCATAAGGTCTATTAGGATATCCTCCAAAGACTTCCCTACTGTGTTATGTTCGCTCGACATATACACTCATAATCAGATATCTCGGTTTAGGTGAAAAAACACTCAAGGTAAGAAAAATGGGTGGCGAGGTCTCAAAAGCACAACGCGATAGAAATTAGTTCTCTGTTGGCTCAGGTGATCACAGTTTGCAAAACGTGGTCCCAACCCAACATCTGATGGGATAAATAAGTAATGGCATAATAGACTTCTCCAATGGGAAGGAATGCCTTAATCAATATGATTCCATCCATTGTGGCGTGGTCCCAACGGTCCAATGGTGATATTTCCGACAATAAATGTGTTTCTGACCATTTTGGAGCATCATTCTAACAGTCGGGACGCCTCCAACGGTCATCTAGATTTGCATGGAGAAGTGCCATTCTATGTTGTTCTACTATTCCGACGAGGTTTAGGTTCTATAAGCCTTCCTTTTGTGAAGTCGTCTCTGGAATTTCTTGTAGTCTTTCTAACCTTGCTTTCTTCTTACTAAGCTTTCTAGCCTTCTTTCCTGTGATCCGATTCTCTGGATTCCTCTTTCCATTCTTATTCGTATTTTCTCTTAGCATAGTAACTTCACACTACTGAGGGTATTTTAAAGGGTTCAAAGGTAATACCTCTTCTCTTACTATTTCTGGAGTGGATGCTATTCTCTCCTGTATGGGCAGGGTTTTCAAGCCTTCCTGCATTCTGGCGACTTCGATAGCTAAGTATCTGGCCCTCAGTTGCTTCGACTTGTCCTCTTGTTCTTATATTAAGTGTGCTATTATCATGGCCATGGAATACTTTAGTTCTTTATTTTTCTATTCTGTAGCTTCTTCCTCTGCTTTCCTTCGAATCTGATCCTTTTCAATCCAAGTTTTTCCTAACAAAAGCGCAAAAGTGGCGTTTTTCTCAACAAACTTAATGACTTCAAATTTTTCCTCTGTCGATGTTCCAGGAGAAATCATAGGTACATTATTAACTCTTCCACATAGGGTAATCATTTTTCCTTTAAACAATCCTATCTTTCCTAAAGAGGGAATCATAACAGGCTTTCCCAAAATTTCCCAAGTACTTTCTAGCATAAGATTCACATGTGTTTCCTCATCCAAAACACAGTCTATGTCAAAGTATCCTATTATTGTTTCGATGCACTTCTTTTCTTTTAATATCTATGGCAATATGATGTCTCTATGATCGTTTAGGGTTTCTTTCAGCTGTAATAACATAGTCTCTGATTCGTTCTAGTTTTCTAACATATCCTTAGTTTCTTGACCTTCTTCAGGGTTTTCTTGTCTCATGTTCATCTTTTCAACTTTAGCAATCATTCTAGGGAAATCCAAAACTTCATGATTAACATATTTACAATAGAGACAAATAGGACCTATATCAGGGCATTCCTTAGCAAGATGTTCCGGTCTTCTGCAATTATAACATAATGTCAATCCTCTCTTTCTCTTAAGCGATCCCCAACTTTTTTTTGTACTGCGCACTGGGATCACAGTGATGGACCTACAATCTACAAAAATTCTTTCTAGGATCCTACATCCACTTGGTAGTCCAAAAATTCTTTCTATGCATAGGAATAACATATCTTTCACTATTTCTATCAAATCTGTTCGTATCAAATCTTCTTTCTTCCAGCTGTGCCCTAGTTTTCAGATTGGGACCAAATCTAGCAAACATACCTAGATCCATACTTTTGAAGAAAAAAATTCCACTTATCTTACCTTGATCATAGCACAAAAATTTAATATATTACCTTTTTCCTTCAGATTAGACTTCTCTTCTTAGCATAGAGCTTCACAATTCAAGTAGAATACTGCGCACTACAAAAAAAATCTATGCACAAAGCTTTCTCTTTTCCTCAGTTCCCAACAATCATAGTTTCAGGTCCTGACAATAGAACCATTTGTTGGAGCAGGGGCAGACCTGAGGTTCAACGCTTCAAAAATGCACCAACAAAACCCTAACTACCGACCCTTTTAGCAACACCTACGAAGCAGATGAAGTCTCACCTAAGGTAGAGGCAGGGGGGGTTGCAGGACTCAAGTGTCTACAACCTAGATGGGACACAATCTCTGTGATCAAAATACTTAACCAAGAACTTAGCGAACAATATGCAATAGATCTGGGATCTTATTCACATCATAGATTAAACCCTAAATACAGAGCAACGCTGTAATAAACAAATCAAAAAATTCTAATCACTTAGCATAATCTCATATCTAACATTCATTCACATCATAATCACTAATAATTCATAGATCTATCTAGCTTACATCAAGAACAATGCACTAAGAAAATAAATACATAAACAACATGAAAAAAATAACACAAATCACATCGACACAGGATATATGTGGTTCACCCGAGTGTGGGGCTACGTCCACCAACCTTCTTCTCTTCTTATTAGTCTTCCTCAATCTTCTTACAGGCACAAAGCCACATAACCAACTCCGCATAGGAAAGTAGATCTGCGCGCACCTCGGTAGATCCTCTTTCCCCGAGTTATGTCAAAGCATAAATCCTTACACAATCCATGCACAAAGCACATACAAAACACTTGCACTTAGCTTTGCAATCCTTAACACATCTTCTTGCCCATAGCTAACACTAGCACTAATCCATCGACTTATTATGTCTACTTCTTACATCGCCTAGCTACTTATTTATGAATTACAAAAAGGGCCTAAACATGAGTAAGACCCATGGGACGACATCCCATAACTGTTACATAAACCCTAAAAACCAAAAATCCCGCAAAAAGGGCGATATCCCACGATCTCCGCTTTGCCTGGGTGCTTCGTCTTCGATCATCCTGTCGAAGTCCCAAAAATGGTCAAACACGACCAAGGTTCTCCCAAAACTTGGCCGAGGGCCAACAATATTGTGTAGTAAATGAATTCAAAGTTTGTTCCTATATTTTGGGTTGGAAAAATCATAGAAGTGACATCTTTTGAGAATCCTTGTAATTATTGAATTTTAATGGAATATCAATTAGAAGTACACAACTACTCTTACCAAATATTATTGTGTTGATGATATGAAGTGTGTGTTTCTCTCTTGTGTATGTTTTTTCCTATTTTCTATTTCACTTCATCTGTAACATGCATATACTTAATCGAAAGTAATGGTTTAAAATTCATCTGATTTTGATGCTTTAGATGAAGCAATTAAGTATTGTATTTTCTTCCAAAAAAAACAGTCAGAATTCATCCTAGTTGATGCTCTGAATGTAGTTAGTTGTTTTAACCTTCTTCCACTATGTCAAAAAAATATTTTCACTGAAATATTATCTACATCTACCAAGCCTTTGATTCCTTGATAGCTCTAAAACCAAGTACTGATAGTTCCCATTGAATTAAACTTGATTCCATGCCCAATGGACTCCTCACTTTTGCCAACGACCTTATAAATTTCCTAAATTATAGATATAGCCACTATGCATAATTTAACAACCTACCATTTCTTAATTGAGTTGTAAAGAGAGATCCCTCTCTGAGTTGAAAATGCTAGTTTCATATCTAAAGTGGTTTTGAGATTACCTTTTTGATTTGTCTTCTCATCTAAGGAAATTTACAGAGTGATAACATTTTGGCACCGTTGTCGGGGAGAGAAGGTGAAATCTTCCCTGGGATATTCTTTACATGATTTTCATACAACAACTAGTTTATATTCTTTACACGATTTTCATATAATTTTCTACGAAAATTACAAAGAACATTACCCATATTTTTTACTGTGTGGAAATTGTTATGAAAATTTTCAAAATTTTATGCAACACTAGAAAAATAAATTTGGTGATGAAGAAATAATGGATGAGGAAATAAAATATTTTTATGAGTATTATTATCAATATCATTGTTGGCACAGGGGAAGACCCCAGGGTTCAACACTACAACAATGCACCAACAAAACCCTAGCTACCGACCCTTTCGACAACATCTGTGAAGTAGATGAAGTCTCACTCGAGGTAGAGGCCGGGGTGGTTGCAACAATCAGGTGTCTGCAACCTTAGTTGGGACACAGATATGTGATTGTAAAACCTTAATAGAGCACTTAGCAGTTATAGTTCATTAATATTCAGTCTTAGTTTACAGTGCAACTAAACCCTAATAATAGATCAACGCAGTATTCACGCAGATCAGAGCACAAAGATTTAAGATCTTACCTATTTTCTTTAGATCTGAATTCTCTTCTTAGCACATAGCTTCACAAGTCAAGTAGAATACTGCACACTAAGGAAATAGATCTACACACAGAGATTTCACATTTTTAGGTCAGTTATTCACACAGAGCTTCGTCTTCCTCAGTTCCCAACAATCACAATTTCAGGTAAGATATTCGTACAGAGCTTCTTCTTCCTCAGTTCCCAACAATCATAGTTTCAGGTCCTGTCAATGGAACCATTTTTTGGCACAGGGGTAGAACTGAGGTTCAATGCTACAGCAACACACCAACAAAACCCTAGCTACCGACCCTTTAGACAACACCTACAAAGAATATGAAGTCTCACTCGAGGTAGAGGCAGGGGTGGTTGCAGGACTCAGGTGTCTGCAACCTTAGATGGGACACAAATATGTGATTGTAACACCTTAACAGTTATAGTTCATTAATATCCAGTCTTAGTTTACAACGCAACTAAACCCTAATAATAGATCATCGCAGTATTCACACAGATCCAATAGATTCAAGCACTAATCATACCAACATAGATCCGATCTAACATTCATTCACATTATTCAACACTAAGCTATCATATTAGATTCATCTATCATCTAACATTGCACTAAGCATTGAATCACATAAACAACAGAGAAACCAAAAAGCACAAATCATTCACAACACAGGATATACGTGGTTCACCCCCACCCTAGGGCTACGTCCACCAACTCTTCATCTTATTTATTATCTTCGGTTAATCTTCTTACATGCACAAAGCCTCAAAATCAACACCGCAGAGGACAAGAGATCTGTGCACCTTTCTAGATCCTCCTTCCTTGAGTTATAGCACAAAGCCTCCCACAGTCTCTTATAATCACTTGCACTTAGCTCTGCAAGCCTCACTCAGTACGCAAAAAGCAATTACAGTTACTACTTGCACTTAGAAATTTCCACTTAGCACTTAGCACATTGCAAACTTTTCTTAACTCACCTAGCTACTTATTTATACATTGCAAAAATGGGCCTAAACATGGGTAAACCCATGGGACGACATCCCCATACCCATTAGATAAGCCCAAAGCCCAAAAATCCCTAAAAAGGGGTCAATATCCCACAATCTCTGCTTCGAATTGCGCTCTACCTTCGACAGCCTGTCGAAGTCCCAAAAGTAGGTCAAACATGACCAAGGATCCTCAAAACTTGGTCAAGGGCCAAAAATCATGGAAAGCCATTAGATGATGGTTGTCATCACACTCAAGAAGATCTCCGGAAGGTAGTAGTTTCTCCAATGGATGAAAATGAAACATATCATGAAATTGATGTAGAGACTCATGTTCCTTCTCTTGAGATAGGTGAAGAACTGCATCCAGTTTTTCATCTTTTGTGTGATCAAAATACAAGTGAGTACATTCAATCAAAGGTTTCTTCGTCTCATTTATTAGCTGAAAGTTTGTCTCATGAAGAAGTATATGAAAATCATATTCCTGAAATTGTTTGCATAGAAATTCTAGGCAGTGAACTAGTTCATGTTGATAGCTTTTCACATTTGCAAGAGGATCGAGTGCTAGGAATTGTTTCCCTTCATTCTTTTGAAAATCAAAATGATAGTCATAAAACAAAGTTATCAAAGGTTAATAAAACAAAATCAAAATTGTTTGATGAGAAAGAGGATAGTCTGGATGTGCATAATGTGGTTGTCATATTTGAAAATGTTTAAGAATGTATGAATGTTTTTGTTGATATGCATGGAAAAGTACACTAACCTATTGCTACCATTTCATATAATAATGTTCTCAGAACTAAAGACATAGGACAAAATAAACCAACAGTTATAAATGAAGTTTGTCCTCCTGTTTTTTCTCATCAAGAAGAGGTGAATTTGCATGTTTTCCATGATCCTTTTACGAGCCTATTGAAATCACCAGTTAATGTAGATATTGTTTTTATTACCAGTACAAGGACTGGATTCAAGTTGGATTTTGAGTTTCCATTCTCTAAATCTTTATTTTTTCTTGGAAAGGATGAATGTGTGCTTCAATTAAGTAGTCATTTGCTTGATTGGTTACATTGGCACTTTTGCAGCACTTGATCGCACAACAATTTTCATAAAATTAGAGTAGGAAATTTGAATAAGCTCATAGGAGTGAGCATCTTTTCAGTATTTCAGTTTTCAGTTTTTAGCAACAGTAATTTCAATTTGGTTTTCAACAATAAATTTTCAATACAGTTTTCAGTTTGCAATATGTTCAGTTGAGGATTGGAACAAGTTGCAAGTTTCAGAGCTTGGGAACATCCCAATGGATCAAGCACTTGGTCTGTGGGTTTGATTCAGATTTAGGAGTGAAACAAACTGATTAACAAAATGAATACAATAAACATAGAGATATGGAGAACAACACAAATATCCAGTGAACAATATCTTCTATTGAATAAATGAAATAGGTTGAAACTGTAAAACTGTAGAACTGAAACAACTTGCTCGAATGGTGGTAGTTATCTTTGAGAAGATATTTGGCCATTACACACATCTGTTTGAGAAGAATGATTACAATGAGGCTCCAAAGGAATTTTTAATATTACTCATGAATTCCAAAAACTTAGACATCCAAAAACCTAACCCTAGGAGGTGAAACACCAAAAGTCACGTGGGCCCCTATGGGTAAGTTGGTACCTCAACTTCCTGGGGTCATAAATTTTTCATACGACATTTTTTTTAGGCACGTTATAGCCCATTGGAAAGGCCTTTTCAAGAAATACAAATAATGTGATCAAACTCTAACTTCGTCTATAGTTTGACCGTGGCAAGCAAAAAAAACATTGTTTAGGGCCCCAAAACGACCTTGGAAGTACAAAAATATGTGTTGAAATAAAAAATCCAAAATAATCCAGTTGGATTATGTGGGAGGACACCCGTCTCCTCCTGGAAGATGTGTACATCTTTAGACAACCCCAGAAGTGCAGAAGCCACAATTACAAGTAAGTATAGAAGAACGTGTTAAGAAAAGGTAATACACTTTATATGGTAACAATACGATGTGGGAAAAGTTACTTTGGTTAAGGACGGAATGAAGCGAGGTGGAAAGCCAACGCAGCTAGGGCCTAAACCCTAGCTGCCCCCGGTCTGAATCTCATCTGAAGGAGCCCGGTCCATCTGGAGCAGCCGATCAGAGCGTCCCTCCAGCAATTTGCATGATAGATCATCCCTTCCTCGATTTACAATGGATAGAATGACCCTCTTACGCTTTGCACGCGGTTTTGAGAAGAGGTCGTGCCTTTGCGTTTTTTCTTGTTTGTAGGTGGCCGCTGCCGTGCTCCAATGGCCCCAAAATCGACCGCCGAAATGGACGAAGATACTCTGGAAGCATTCAAAGCATTAGTCCGTGCGGAAAGACCTAATTCCAAGCCGTCTATCTCATCTAAATTTGTCAAGAAGATGGAGGAGATCCCTTCGGTGGAGCTATCTCCAGAGGAGCCCTGCAATCTTGCCCTCCTGCTAGCCGAAAATGCCCTCATCGGTAAGTTTATGGGGTTATGGCCCAGCCCCAAAATGGTGGAGGCATGGATGGATGATCGTTGGAAGTCACTGATACAGGGAGAAGTCTCTTTATGTGCAGTAGGCAGGGTTTTTTTGTCTTCAGTTTCTCGAGGACAGAGGATTGAGATCTAGTTTTCAGATCTGGACCCTATTTCATGGGGGCAAGAGGGATGTTCTTAGCCCCATGGACACTTGACTTCAATCCCGGGGCCAAAATCACCGCAGCCCCTGTTTGGGTTAGACTGCCCCATCTTCCCTTGCATCTTTGGGGAAAAAGATCTCTGGAGGACATTGGAAACAAGCTTGGGCGTTTCTTGGACA
>ML778369.1:172575-197740 GCA_009831015.1 Picea engelmannii | reverse complement strand
GTGTTGAAATAAAAAATGTCAAGATGAGCTAGTTGGAATAGGTGGGTGGCCACAAATATCCACCCGGGTCAGTCCTCCCCCCTTAGAAAGATATGGTCTCCATTGCATTGAGTTCCCCCATCAAGTGAGGAAATGTTTGCTGAATTTGGCCCTAGGTGAGCCACTTTCCTTAGTGTAGTAGTTGCCCTATCTTGACAACCCGATAAAGCTGGATCCTTTCATGGCGAGTGTCCTTGACCTATGTGTCCACTATTTGATCAGTGGATGCATGTTCCATGTATTCATGGTTGAGCTATGTTGGTGTCAGTTGTTCTGTGATCTCTGAGGTGTCCAATAATGGTGGAAAATATGGCTGAATGAAGTCCACATTGAACGCTAGGTGCAATCCAAGGAAGGGTGGAGTGTTGAGCTCAAAAGCATTGCTACCCACAACCTTGATGATAGTGTAAGGCCCATAGAAAAGTGGGTATAGCTTTCGATGGGGCCCTGTAAGATTCTATTTCAACAAATGTAACTAGACCTTGTCTCCAACATGAAACTGGTGCGGTACTCTATGTTGATCATGCCATTGCTTGTACTTAGCATTGGCTTTATGCAAAATCTTATGGACATGTTGGAAGATGTGTTGAATCCACTCAATGAATCTGGTGTCTTTGTCGGTCTCAGAATGAACATGGGAAGAGTCTGTCTGTGTGGTTGCAAGAGGTAGTGCAACATCAATGAGGACCAATGGTTGAAATCCCAACCCCACATAAAATGGGATATGGTTGGTAGAGCTATGGAAAGCTATGTTGTAACCATGTTGAACATAGGGGAGACTCTCATCCCATGTACGTGGATGCTTAGAGTTGTAAATGCACAATATGTTCACAATCATCTGATTGCTGACCTCTGTTTGGCCGTCTATTTGGGGGTGGAAAGCAGTGGATTTAGTGAGCTTGGCGTCCAATAGTGACTAGAGACTTGACCAAAATATGCTAAGGAACCTATTTTCCTGATTAGAGATGATGATTTGTGGTATCCCAAAATGGACCCACACTCGTTTGAAGAAGAGTTTGGCAATATCTTCCACTGTGTTGTTCTTCTTGCAGACTATGAGGATGGCCATCTTCGAAAACTGATCAAGGAACATAAATACACAATCATCGCCTTTCTTGGTGGGGGGAAGGCCAGACATTTAATCCATCGATATGGATTCCCAAGGCTTCTCAGGAGTAGGAAGAGGGGTGTATAAGCCTTGCTTCTTGATGGTTGGCTTAGAAATGGCATAGGCAGTGCAATATATGATATACTTGTGGACGTCTTGTCGAAGTTTTGTCCAATAAAAATGTTTATGTAGAGCGACCACAATTTTCTCCACACCAAAATGTTTTTCTATCCGACTGTAGTGGGATTTTCAAATCAGATTTTCATGCTCATTTGCAGGAACATAGAGATGGCCCAGATGGCATAACAATTTGTCCTGAATGTGAAAATCAATAAAATTCATGATTGTACCCAAGAGTTGATAGGTGGCGGCGAAGTCCGAATATTGTTTATAAATTTGGAGCCACTCAAATGCCTCATCTCCATAGGAATGGAGCATAGTGGCAAGTGAAGCCACGGGAGGTCAACTGAAGCACTCAATGATATGATCTATGCTCCTTGTCTTATACTTGATGTTGATATGGAACTGTTGCAAGTAGGTGCACCACTTCCGATGGCAGTTATTTTGTAATTTCCTCGGTGTCTTTATGAACTGTAGAGGCTTGTGATCAATGTGGATGATCCTCTCCTTTCCCAGAATGTAATTTTTCCATTGACGACATGATTTTACAATGGAATACATTTCCTTGTCATAGGTGGGGTATTTCTAGATAGTATCTGAGAGTGTATCACTATGGTATGCCACCAGATGACCGTGTTGAGGGAGAATTTCTCCTACAACATATTCAGATGCATTAGTCTCAATCTTGAATGGTTGTTGCAGATCGGGAAAGGAGAGTACTAGAGATGAGCACAAATGATGCTTCATATCATCAAATTCTCATTTTTGTTCCTTCCCCCATGCAAACATTTCCCTGTCGCCACCCTTGGTCACTTGGTTGAGGGCCCATGCAATATGGGAGAATCCCAACACGAACTGTTGGTAGAAGCTGGTCAGTCCCAAGAAGATTAGAAGCTCAATTATTGTGGTTGGGGATGGCCAATTATGGATGCATTGGATTTTAGCTGGATCAACATGTACTCCATGCTCATCAACAATATAGCCCAAGTATTGGACCTTGTTCATGCCAAAGGAAATTTTTTCCAAGTTGGCATATAGCTTGTGTTTTCGCAGAGTTCTCAAAACCCGTTGAATATGCCACATGTGATCCTCCAAAGTTTTGTTGAAGATGATAATGTCATCCAAATATACCACCACACAAGAGTTGGTCAAGGGTCTCAATAAATCATTCATCATCCTCATGAAAGTGGTTGGTGCATTTGTTAAGACAAAGAGCATGGCCAACCATTCGAAGAGACCTTCTTTAGATTTGAAAGTTTTCTTCCATACATCATTTGGTTCGATGGGAACCTGGTGGTAGCCAAAATTTAGGTCAATCTTGTTGAATAAATTCCCCCCCTTGAGTTGGTCAAGAAGGTCATCAATTTTGAGAATTGGGTACCAGTTCCTAACTATGATTTTGTTTAATTCTCTGTAGTCAATACAGAGTCACCATGTCTCGTCCTTCTTCTACACCAGTACAATCGGGCTTCCGCAAGGGGAGGCACTGGGTCAGATGTTCCCCTTTTGAATAATCTCTTGGATTTGATGCTCGATTTCATCATTTTCCATCAGTGAGTGAAGATAGAATGGTCCATTATAAAGAGGCACATCGGGGGTTAGATCAATTGGATGCTTGACTTGGCAGTGCGTCGGTACCCCGGTGGATGAGGAAAAGATGTCTTTGTACTCTTACATGATCCCGTCCACTTTATTTTGCTGCAAAGATAGGATCTGTGTAGAGGCCACGAATGTGGTGATGAACTTCTTCTTACTATGAGCAAAAGTCACAAATAAAATGAAATTCCCGGTCTATGAAATGACCTTACTGTATTGCTTAGTAGAGATTAAAGAAATAGTGGTAGGTGGTGCTACCTCTAGTATCTTGCACAATTGTCTACCCAAACTAATAATAACATTGTGGGGTCTAGACTCATACACAACATGACACTTTCATAAATATGGTTGTCCTAAAATAAAATCACAAAATTCAAGGAGAGCTATATCACACAATACCTTGGATTTGAAAGGCTGGATGTCATAGGGAAGACAAAATTGTTTCCTGGCACGAAGATCTCTTCCTTGGAAAAGATAGCCAATAATGTAGGGATATGGGTGCGGTGTCGTTAGCATCTCCAACTACTTGATGACCTCTACTAAGATCAAGTTCTTCTGATTGCCACTATCGACAATGAAATGAAGCAGATCCCCCTTTACCCACATATGTGAGTGAAAGAGGCTTTCCCCTTCCTCTGGTTCGTTTGGATGGACTTGGGTGCTAGCGAGAATTTCACTGGGTTCAACATTGATAATTCACTTCCCTCATTCTGGATTTGATTCGGAGTCAGAATCAACCTCTGACTCAGAAGCCTTCATCTTGACCACGAGTGACTTTTGGAGTGACATTCTTCGGTGTTGTGCCAACGGATTTTATGATATTCACAACATTTTCCCATGTCCTTATTCATCTTCTCATTACCTTCTTGTGTTGCGACTTGGACTGGTTGTCCTAAGAGTGGTCATATTTTCTCTGTCCCTTTTTGTGTGGGTTGGGGCTGCCTTTTCCCTACTTCACATATGAGGAGTTTGAATATCCAATCCCTCTCCTCTTCTGCTTAAATTTTTGCTCGATCTTGACATCATATCTATATGCCGTACCCAATGAAGCAATTTCCAAAAACTCCATTTATGTTTGAATGTATCTATGCAAAAAGTCATGGTATTTGATCACTAGATGTTGCTCAAAGTCTTTGATACCCAATTTGGTGCGGAGGGTATGGAAAATATTGGTGAAATCTGGTACTGTCTAGCCCCTTTCTTGATGTAGGGTGGCCCATCTGGTGTACTGGTCCTCATAGGGGCGAACGCAAATATTGCATATTCCTCTATGGCCCTTTTCTTAGAGTAAGTATCCCACAAGTCCTTAACATGGGGGGCGACCTTGATGAATGCAAAAATAATATTTTCCTTATCGAAAAAATTGTGGACCGAAAAA
This sequence comes from Picea engelmannii, assembly GCA_009831015.1. NCBI lineage: Eukaryota > Viridiplantae > Streptophyta > Pinopsida > Pinales > Pinaceae > Picea > Picea engelmannii. The sequence goes on along the minus strand of ML778369.1, from coordinate 193,499 downwards.
TACCCTTCGAGCAGATTCAACCATTTATCTACAACATTTGCATCTATCATTCCTTCAAATAATGGAATATAAAAATTTACATGTACCTTGAAGGGGGTTGCATGGTTGCTTGATGAAGATGCTTCTCTTGTGGGCAGTCACAGAAGGATCTGTACAAAGTTGTCCATCATTTTGTTCCTTTGTCGTGCAAGGGCTTCCTCGAGCAAAATTTTAAAAGGATCTCTTGCTCCATCATATTTATTTTCATCCCCCATGGGTTTTTGTTAGGCTTAGCGTAGCTGATCTTGCAAAGTCTTGATTTGTTCAAGTCCCAACTTCTTGTACCTAGATCTTGTCAGGGACATGCACAGAGAAAAATAAATGAAGAGCAAACCGCTTTGATACCACTGATCCATATTTAGGAGTAGAACGAACTGATTAACATATTGAATATAATAAACACAGAGATATGGATAACAACATAGATATCCAATGAATAATATATTCTATTGAATAAATGAAATAGGATGAAACTGTAAAACTGCAGAACTGAAACAACTTTCTTGAATGGTGGTAGTTATCTCTAAGAAGATATGTGGCTGCTACACACATCCGTCTGAGAAGAATGATCGCAATGAGGCTCCATAGGCATTTTTAATATTACTCATGAATTCCAAAACCCTAAACACCCAAAAACCTAAACCTAGGAGGTGAAACACCAAAAGTCATGTGGGCCCCTATGGGTAAGTTGGTACCTCAAATTTCCAAGGTCCTAAATTTTGCATACGACCTATTTTTTAGGCACGTGATAGCCCGTTAGAAATGTATTTTCAAGAACTACACATTACATCATCAAACTTTGACTTCGTCTATAGTTTGAATGTGGCAAGGAAAAAAAACATTGTTTAGGGCCCTAAAACAACCCTAGAAGTATAGAAGGATGTGCTGACATGAAAACATCCAAAATAAGCCAGTTGGATTAGCTGGGAGGCCACCAATCTCCTCCTGGAATATGTGTAAGGCTTCAGACAACCTCAGAAGTGTAGAACCCACAATTACAAATAAGTACAAAAGAACGCGTTGAACTAAAAACTATTAAGAGGAGCCAGTTGGAATAGGTGGATGGCCACCAATATCCACCTGGATTAGGGTTCTTTTCTACTTCACAGGGAGGATAGAATACCCATTGGATCCTATTTTAAGGTTCACTAATATGGATAAGGTCATAGTTTTGTTAGAAATGTCTATTGAGTTTCATAATCATGGGTTGGTCTTGTAAAGACCAAGACATGACTCATTTAAAAATGTATATATGTAGGTTTCGTCTTGTTAGTCTAGAATTTGTGTATTTGTGTATTTGAGTCAAATAATCCCAAGCTTGCACCTTGCATTTAGAGGATATAGGGGGTCATTTTTTAATGGTCATGTCAATTAAGTCATTTGAGTCATTAAAGGGGCATTAGTCATATGTTTTGTAAAAGTGATCTTGTATCATTTCAAAGATCAAAGTCGTGTCAAAAGGTCATCATGATATTGTAATATTTTTATATGGCATGTACTTGAGCCTTGGAAAGTTGTATTATGATAATGTACCATTCTGCCACTTGGACAAGTGTTTTTTCTCCAACTCTGCAGAATTTGTTATGAAAGTTCCTAGAGTTTCGCAACAAAGAAGTTCATCATTATTTTAGCACTTTATCATACTATCAAAGGGTTATAATTGAATTTTATGATGTGAAGGAAAAATATGACATGTTTATCCTATTTAATGAACCCTCCTCTTATTTGAAATCTCTCATAAGGAATCAAAGTTTCCCTAAAGCTCTTTCGTTGTGAAAATGCATGGATCTCTCGCTCGAAACTGGTGTCCATACCTGCACGCTATGAAATCCCATAGTTCTTTGTGCAATTGTTTGTTCATTTCACAACTATCTTGAATGCTTCAAAATTCCCTGGTTGATTGCGCAACTATCGTGCTCTCTACGAAACTCTGTTGAACGCTGTAAAATCCCTGTTTGGTGGTAAGTCCTGAATCCATCCTTTTCAAGCTTGTTTCTTTGTTGTTTTTTCAATATATATTGACCCTTATATACTTTGACATCTCTTACTACATTTTTGCAAAGATTTACAGTCCAAAACCTTAAATGCTACACCAAAATCTAACACTGCAAAAAGTATATGTTTTGTGTTGCAGTTCTGCCACAACAATTTAGGTTTTCTTCCTGTCAAAACCCTCTCTTCCCTAAGAAACCTTGAACCACTTAAGTGTTGACCTCCTATGCACAAAAAAATGTGTCCACCACAAACCCTAGATGCCATCTTAAACCTTACAATTGTAGGTATTTGGTTGTGTAAGAAGCAATGTCATTTCATCACATCATGTCAGCAACAATATTAGCAAAACATAAGAGATACAACAAGGGTGGAGAAATTTTCAGGTTTGAACCTCAAGGAATGAGTTTAATAAATGTAGATATGATGATAAAGGATTCTTTCTAGCAGTTTGGGTGTCTAACGTTTTGTGAGAAGTTACAAGGCTACAATGTAGAGGTGTCAAAGCAATTTTCCCTAAAATTTGAGGGCAACAAAACTAGAATTGGGACCCTGGAATTCCAAGTGATAGAGTAGACAATTGTTGCTGGAATAAAGATTCCTACACAAGGAGACAGGTGGTTCAAAGGTATGACACTTGATTTCACCTTCTACAATGATTATTTTAAACTTGAAGATCAAGCTGAAGATTTAACACTTGGAGTTTCAAGGAAGCACTTGCTTGAATATTTTGATCAACTTTTGAGGATCATTCAAAGGTACTTTACTTGTGAGGGACAATTCAAAAAGGTTTACAAGTATCATATAAGGATTTTTATGCATTTCACAGGAAAGAAACCCCTCAATTTTCCTTATTATCTATACAGGAGTATTGGAAAGATGAAAGAGTACAGGGTAAAAAATAGAACCAAGCAGATTGAAGTCATCCTTTTTCATTTATCTCTTATCAAACTCTTAGTGTTGGAGGAAATCAAGAAGACCAATACTGAGTGGGATTCATTCTTAGCCTCAACAGGATTTCCCACAGAGATTACCACTCCTCAAACCAAGAAAATTCCATCTTCTTCAGCTGGAAAGACAATTTCAACAGTCTTGGAGAGTGACAAAGGGAAACAGAGAAAAAGACCAATTGAACAAGGCATAGAAGTTGAGGGAGATGCTCCTAAAGCTTATAAAAGAAAAAATAAAAGTAAAAAGCTTGTCTTTACTCCCGAGGAAGTTGAGAAAATCAGAGAGATACCTGTCAGCCAATGTAGCAAAATGAGGAGTAGGATAGTGGAGGCAAACCCTAAGAGGCATTTAACCAGGTATGTTGTAAAAAAGCGTACCTTAGCTAAAAAATATGACATTGAAGCTCCTATCCAACATGTGGTTACATATATTGTTGAAATACAAGTTACACCAAGAAATCATGGAACAATGCAGATTAAGACAAAAACTAAAAAGAGCACATAATCCCATAGCACATATGAGGGACAAGGCAAGAACAATGATAAAAAATATATCAGATAATTTTGACCAATATGAGGAAACCCTTGACAGGGGAAAGAATATGCTAGAAGATATCAGCCTCTGCATAGGCAGGTCAAAAAACTCTATCAGTAGAATAGATTCCTAAAGGTAGAAAACATAGTCTTGAAGAAAAAATTGCAACAACAAGAAAAAGAGGTTAAAGGGAACTTGGATGTATTATCCCAGGTAGCAGTTGAATGACTCATATATGATCAGAGGTCATAAGTCAGATGGTCTTCAATTTTGTTAAAATTTTGATTATACACAAAGTTTCAAAACAACAAATCAAGTCTTGGTTATGCATCTAGGAAATGTTTCAGGTTTGAGTTTTTGGTATTGTCAAGGAAAGTTTTCATCTTTAAATTTTGTGTTTTGAGAGAGTATCAAATTCCTCACTAAATTATATTCAAAATTCAGCAATCAAAAAAAGGATTTCAGATTTGCACATAGTTTCACAACATGGGCTCACTGTGAAACCTCATAGACACTGCAAAACTGAGCATGTTTTTCCAAATCAACATCCGATAAGCATTATTCGACTTCCCAGTTGTCAACACATGTGCAAATCAACTCCAACATTGCAAATATCAACCATTCAGTATAGAAGGTTCTAAATATCCAACGAATATTGTGTAGTAAATGAAGTTAAAGTTTGTTCCTATATTTTTGCAAAACAGTTGTAATCAGATACGATTTTGTTTGTAACCAAATCTATTCATGGGGAAACATTTGAGCTTGAATCCTTGAGCCTAGGATCAACTACTTCTATATATTTTGTAATTGCAACTATGCAAGGGGTTGGAAAAAGCATAGAAGAGACACATTTTGAGCATCCTTGTAATTTTTGAATTTTAATGCAATATCAGTCATAAGTATAGAGTTACTCTTACCGTATATTCTTGTTTTGATGATCTAAAGTGTGTGCTTCTCTCTTGTGTATGTTTTTCCTTATTTTCTATTTCATTTCATCTATAACCTGCATATACTTAATCAAAAGTAATGGTTTAAAATTCATATGATTTCTATGCTTTAGATCAAGCAATTAAGTATTGTATTTTCTTCCAAAAAACATTGATCCAAAAAGGATCTATAGAAGACTAAGAACAACTCAGAAATCACAAAAACAACTCAGGACGCTTAGAATGGCCTCAGTAGACAAAGAAAGGGAAAAAATTCAAAGTTCTCAAAACTTAGTGAAAATGACATCATCGCTAAGAGTGCATCAAAAGATTTTCAACAACGCAAATGGATCATCAAACAAAGTTACAGATCTAAATATATTCGTGGTCAAAGTTTGGTAAACCTAGCCCAGTCAACACGGGGATGAGTTAGCATCCACATTGTTGATGTCAGCATACATGGCATGAGAAGGAGGTGACACATGTCATGCTAAAGTCATCATGGTGACGTGGTAGCACCAAAGGTTTCCATGTGTAACTCATATTTGGCATTTCTAGGTCATTCTGTGGACCAGTAAGATTGTGCCACGTGGCAGTACGTACATCGATGTGGCAAGATGAGTTAGCAGCTAAAGTGGAAATCCATATAGTGATGTGGCACAGACGTGGAAGGATAAAGTTACAATGGTTGACATGGCCCAATAGGTGGCTACCACGTGGCCTAGTCATGGGTTTCCACGTGGTAGTGGGAAAATGCCCAATGACAACTCGTGATCGAAATTTAAAAAAAATATAAGATTTGGCGGGTCCGCCAAATCTGTCAATCGACCAACAACTAGAAACTTCACCAAATTTAGCGGAACGAAAATCACACACACACACACACACATATTGCAACGATCAAGCCAAAAGGGGAGGCCGGTGGGCTTGACCCCGAGACCTCCCCCCTTATAACGCCTTAATATATGCTCAGTAACTAATGGGACAATGACCCCTAATTGTTAACAACGTCATGTTTATTACTTAAAACATGCATCCACCCAGTGTTGTAGGAGGGTTTGCATGGATACGGATGGGCACGTAGTTCAAGGAAAATTATTTAGCATTTATTGCAGGTTGTAGGGCACGAAAACCAAGACAAAATTCCTCTTGGGCTTGGGAGTGCTAGAGTCATATAGAGGCTTGGAGACAATCATTTTTGGGTAATTCAACATCATGAATTCAGTGGTGTTGTTTGTTTTCTGATATGATCAAAACTTATGCAGCTTGATTTTAGAATGAGGTATACTTATGTATTTTGCCAAATTCTTTTGCTGAGTTAATAAAAAGGCCTACCACTTTAGAGAGGGACCCAGAGACGTAGTACACCAAGGATGAACTCCGTTATCAAGTTTTTGTGTTTAGATTTGATGCTTATGTCTCTTCATTATTGAGATTTTACTTCTTTAATGGTGCACTTTAATTTATGCTCATTTAATGCAATTCTTTATAAGTCACTCGATGAAAAGATCCTGGATCATGTTGGTATAAGAGAAGTCGTCTTTGACTTGAATTATTGAGTGTGAATGCTTACTAGGGCCAAGAATAAGCAAGGTGAAGGAACTCTTAATACTTTCAATCCCTAATTTGGTCATGCATACCAAAGGAATAAAATGGTAGAAGAGGACAAGCGTGATGAACATGAGAAAAAATTCCATATGTTATTTTATCGCATGTCAGAAATGGTCGAACGAATGTATGGAGACTACGAGAAGAGGATGAAGAATAAAGGGCAGAAAAAGGAAGCACATGATGATGATGATGATGATGCTTTGGTAAACCAAGGGGCTAGAGGAGACCCTCCTGAGCCTCCATATTCACCATAAAGTTATAGTTCTTCTTCCTTTTAGAATTATCATCATTCTCATCATTCTAGCCATAAAGCCTCTTTTAAGAAACCATTATTAAAGATTGATGTAAAATTTTCTTTACCTATGTTTAATGGAGATGTTAATCCTGAAAAGATAGATAATTGGATCCGACAGGTTGAATTATATTGTTGTGTTCAACATATTGATGAAGAGGAAGTTAAAGTGCAACTAGCTTCTCTTCAGTTGGAAGGAACCACTCTCGTATGGTGGGAGAGAAAACTTCAGGACAAAAGTAAGTGTGGTAATCTTCTTTTTTCATGGTCAGAATTTAAATCAACAAGAAGGAAGCAATTTTATCCATTGGGTTATTTACATAAAGTAATGATGAAATGACAAACTTTAAGGAAAAGTAAAGGTCAAATTGTACAAAGTTTCACAGAAGAATTTAGGAATAAATGTCTGGCATTAAACATTCCTTTGGATTTTTATGAAACTTTAATGAAGTATATTGGCGCACTTCACAATTATATTCATCATACTTTGCTCTTATTTAACCCCGCCAGTATTGAAAAAGTTTGTGTGCAAGTCACTCACCTTGAGAACAAGGGAAAGCATGTTCAAGAAGTTCCCACAAAGAAATCTTCCAGTCCCCCACATAATCCTTTTAAGAAGTTTAAAAGGAAGGACAAGAAGACTGCTACAGTGACAAGAGAAGGAGGCAAGCCATATTGCACTCATTTCAAGAAAAGTGGTCACGATGATGAACATTGTTGGAAACTGCATCTAGAGAAGAGACCGAAACAATTCAGTGAAAAGGGGAATACAAAAACTATTGCTACAGTGCAACAAGATATTGGTTCTGATTCAGGAGGCGAAGGAAATATCACAACGGTTGGAGTGCAAGGTAAAGATTCCCTTCATGCTAGTTCAAATTACAATAATGAATATCATGATGATGAACGAAAGAGGAATGAATTATTTCACATAAGAGATGTATATAAACACACTAAGATAGATATATTATTTGATCTGGGTTCCCAAGTAAATTTTATATCTAAATAACTTGTTAAAAACATGGGTCTTGAAATGAAACCACATCCAAAGCCTTATCCTCCTAGTTGGGTATGTGATAAAGCAAAACTTAATATCACCAAACAATGTAGGGTCATATTTTCTATTTCTTTAAAGTTGATTGATGAAGTGGATTTGGATGGTGTATCACTTGATATATGTGGCATAGTGTTGGTCGGGAATCCTTATATTTATGATAGAAAATAAGTCTTCTTTCATCATGAGAAAAAGTACCACCTTACTAAGGGGGGAGTGAAATATATTGTTAGAGCTCACAACATGAGGGTTAATAACAAATTTGTTAGTGCAGGAAAAATGAAGAGACTCATAAACACTAATAAGATATATGTACCCATGTTCGTAAGAGAGAAAGATGTCGGAACATCCAACGATTTAAAAGGATGTGATCCTTCTCATAAGAAATAATTAATTGATATTGTTTCTAAGTATGATGATATTTTCCAGGAACCAAATGGATTTCCTCCTAAGAGGGGAATCCAACATGAGATACATCTTCAACAGGATTCTCCTCTTCCTAATGTCTGCATGTACAGGATGTTAGTTGTGGAGATGAAAGAGATCAAGAAGTAGGTACAGGGATTATTGGATCAAGGGGTCATCAGGCCCAGTTCATCTCCTCATGGTTCTCCTATTTTGATGGTTCCAAAGAAAGATGGCACATGGAGAATGTGTGTCGATTACCAGGCCTTAAATAAAATCCCAGTGAAAAATCGATACCCTCTTCCTCATATAGATTATTTACTTGATTAGTTAAAGAATGTTGTGTATTTCACTAAGTTGGATTTGCACAGTGGATACCATCAGATCAAGGTTGCAAAATAGGATGCATGGAAGACTACATTTAAAACCAAACATGGATTGTTTGAGTGGTTAGTTATGTCGTTTGGGCTCTATAATGCTCCGACAAATTTCATGCGTGTGATGAATGATGTATTCAAGCCTTTCCTAGATGATTTTGTGATTGTATATTTAGACGACATTCTTATTTTTAGTGGGACTTGGGATGAACATGTGAGGCATGTAAAGAAAGTATTGGATACTTTGCAAAGGGAAAATTTGTATGTAAAATTGTCTAAATGTGAACTTGGCAAGACTACACTTGTATAATTAGGTCATATTGCAAGAGGAGGACAATTAAAAATTGATCCTTCCAAGATTGATGTAATTGTAAATTGGCCTAAGCCAAAAAGTGTAGATGAGGTCCAAAGCTTCTTAGGTGTAGTCCAGTATTGGAAGAGGTTCATTTCAAAATTATTCTTTGTACCAACTCCTTTGCATGCCTTAACCAGTGTGAAGAACGATTTTCAATGGGAAGGAAAGAAACAAAAATATTTCGACACTTTGAAGGAAAATATCAGTACCACACCAGTATTAGCAATGTCGAATCTTCAACAACCCTTTGAGATCGAGACAAATTCCAATGGATATGCCATGGGTGCAGTATTGATGCAATATCGTAAGCCTATCTGTTACCACTCTGAAAATTTTAACCAAGTTGTTGTTAACTATCCTACATATGATAAAGAGTTGTATGCATTAGTTCAAAACATAAAGAAATGGAAGCACTACTTGTTAGGGAAGGAAAAAATCATACATATCGATCACCAACCCTTACAGTATCTCCAAGCACAAACCAAACTGCAACAATCTCGACACTACAGATGGATGGGTCTTCTACAACAATTTCATTTGGCAATCAAGTACAAACAGGGTACAAGTGACAAGGTAGTTTATATGCTTTCTAGACCTCCTATTGTTGCTTCTATTATTTTGAAGAATACTTATTTATCTCATGATATCTATGTAGAACAATATGCCATTGATGAATATTTTAAAGAAGTATATGAGAAGCTAACCCATGGTGCATGGGTAGAGAAATATTTCCTACAGGGAAAACTACTCTACCATCTTGGAAAGCTATGTATTCCTACAAGTGAACGAGTCCATGTAATAAAAGAAGCTCACACTTCTCTTGTGTCTGGGCATTTTGGGGTAGGAAAAACTATGGCTCATTTGTAGAGGTTTTGTTACTGGCCTCAAATGAAAGAAATTGTAACTAAATATGTAAATGGGTGTGTGATGTGTTCTACTTGTAATCCCACTAATAGAAAACTTGGGCTATACTCATCACTACCTATTCCATCCCATCCATGGGAAAGTATATCCATGGATTTTGTAGGGGGTTTACCAATGCCAAAAGGGGGTCATGACTATTTATATGTTGTAGTGAATAGGTTCAGCAAGATGTGTATCTTGATGCCATGTAAAAAGAAGATCGTTGTTGATAAGACTGCTAATATCTTCTTTCAGTATGTTTGGGTTCACTTTGGGTTACACAAATCCATTATCTCGGATTGAGATACTCGATTCCTTGGGGATTTTTGGACAAGCTTGTGGAGAATGATGGACACCAAATTGAAGAGGAGCAATGCTTTCCACCCATAGACTGATGGAGAGACAGAGGTTGTAAAATGAACAATGGTTCTTTTGCTTCAAGGCTACTGTAGCAAGCATCCCAAGTTATGGGATGAACATATACCCTATGTAAATCAATATTACAACCGAGCATTACATTCCTCCACTCAGTGTTCACCTTTTGAGACATGTTTTGGGTACCTACCTAAAGTTCCTTTGGACTTGATTGTTGGCATATTTACATGAAGAGTGTGCTTGTCATTGATGGCAAGAACAACAATGACAATGGTATGTTTAAAGGAAATAACAACAACAACAATGGAATGTTTTCAGGCAGGGTGTGCCTGTCATTGATGGCGAGAACAACGATGGAAAATGGGAAAGTAATTCAAAAACAACGGTGATGGAAAACAAGAACAATGAATATGAGACCTGCGAGAGAAGGTTCGGAGGCTGAAACCTTTGAACACTTATAAAATATTCTAAGTCAGAATAAATCGTAAGCTCACAAGGAGGAGAGACAATGGTCGTTAGATCAGAGTCCAGACAGAAGGAGCGCACATAAGAGGAGAACAGATCGTAGGCGTTGGATCAGATCGTGAAGGACCAACAACCATTAGATCCAGTGGAGTTGCAAGGAGGATAAGCCCATAAGTCATTCAACACTCCAAATTTTCAAAGGAATCCTAGTCATTCACTAAGGCAAGACACGTGGTGAGGGATCCTCATTTCGCTGACTCGCGAACTGGAAAAGTCAAAGGTGAGAGTTTTTGAAACTTGCGATGTCCGAGTTTGCAAGTTGATATAGATCGTTAGATCATGGGGAGTTGTGAGCCATTGATATGATTCTTTCAAATATCGAGAATGCAGGAGGAAAATACCCAAGGAGCTGGGAGCCACAACAATCCTAGTCGTTCATCTAGGAAGGACACGTGGAAGCCGATAAAGTAGATTAACAGAATCACGAATTGAAAGAACTGCATCGAGCAGTCCGCAGACATCGTGAAGTCTGAGTTCACAATATTGATCACAACCATTGGATCGAGGAATTTCATGGGCCATTGATTTCGAGTGGGTTTTAAAAAATCAGAAGTCGGAAGAAGGGAGGTGAGTAGTCCTCCAACTTCACGAAATGCAAAGTCCCGATATGATGTGGGCCACCAGATCACCGAGGATCGTGGGTCGTTGATCTAGAGAAGGTTTTGGAAAATTGGAAGTCGTGAGAAGGGAGGTGAGTAGTCCTCCAACTTCATGAAACATGAAGTCCTGATAAGATCTGAATCGTTGGATCAAAGAGGGTTGTGGGCCGTTGATCTGACATAGAGCACTGAATCGGGAATTGGGAGTTGGAAGACTCAGGGTTGGCTCATGTTCAAACACCTGACATGCGAGGTCACAATTTGATCACAACCGTCGATCAAAGGGAGAGCGTGGACTGTTGATCTGGCAAGAAGAGAGTTGGGGTTACTCATGGTAGATTAACCAATTGTTATCACTGAAATTTCGTCCGCAAATGGTTACAAAAATTCAGCATCTCCAAACAGCTATTAGTTCACCCATGGACCAAAAAGGAATTTCCAAAAGGCCCAAAACTATACAATCAGCAATAAAATCAACATGCGCTAAGACTACACAGGGAGCACACGCACATGCACCATTCATAAACGTAGGAAAAACCACACATGTGCATGATGTGCGACTATGGACACAAAAAACCGTGCATCCCTCAAAACAAAGCATTTATGATATTGGTTGGCCTCCCACCCACTTCTGGTTCAGTTTCCAAGTCGATTTGACATCCAAATATCGATTGAATCCAGATGGGTGGCTGGTCAAAGACCTAAGGGTTCCCTAAATGGTCCTTTGTTCACACTAAAAGTTGGTTGAATAATGCCTCAAAGTTATTCTATAAAATAAGGCCATGGGTTCACTACATTTTCAAGGAATTCATTTGTATTGTTATGTTGCTAATATTCTCTTGGAGGATCCTGTTTCCTCACCAAGAGCATGCTAGCACCATTGCACTTAGCCATTCATATCACCTCTAGATTGAATGTGCTTTGGATTCTCTTCACCATATCATTCTATTTCCTCATTTGTAAGAAGAGTTCAATATTTGGGGGTCCAAGAGCCCTCCCTTGGAGGAAGAGGGGACCCAAAGTCTCCCTTTCTCTTTGGTGTTTTCTTCCCACTAATATAATCCTTTCCATTGGTGGCATGAGTCTTGTTTGTTTCTTGTTCTTATGTCCTTATGCACTATAGTTTAATTGTTGTTATCATTCTTAGTTTAATTCTTTGCTTATGTTTTATGTTTTATACTTCTAACTCTTTCCTCTACTGTTGTCTTGCCTAGCTGACCCAACTGGGCTTGTAAGCACCCCTATTTTACTCATTTAGGTGACAAAAGAGGTGAAACACTGATATGTGAAGTTACGAAGCACCATTTTTCTTGGCCCCTGTTCACATTGATGAAGGTTAAGGGAGGAGCTAGTGTTTCTAGGCTCCACCTAGGAGTTTCAGGAGTTGGTAAAATCGAGGTGACTCGCAGTCGATCACCTGAAATGCGAAATTGCAAAACAACTGTTGGTTAGGCATATAGTCACCGCCGATGGTCATGTGAAAGGAAGAGGATTAGATAGAAAATATAATGCCCACTATGTATATTTATTAGAAAGGGAAAAGGCACCAAAGGGATGAGCCCACAAAGGTTTTATCAGTAGCTGCCAAAATAGAGTGATTGCATCTGCTAGAGAATTCGAGGAATTGTAGGGTGATCGCTAGAGGAGCCAAACAGTCTCAAGGTAATTTCCAGTGGAATGAAGACTCATCATAGAGACAATTGACATATGGGAAAGTGTTGAAGTATATAATTGTAACAGAGAGGATAAGCTCAACTGTGACAGAGAAGACGAAGCGTTGCACTGCCAGAAAAAGGAAAAGAATCTCAGGAACGACCACTGATGAAAAATAGTCTCAGCATAACAGTCACTGATGAAGAATAGAGTCAGGATAATCGCCAGAGAGAATGAAGAGTTAGGCGTATAATTTGGCAGAGGAATGGCATGATAAATATACACATAACAGAGAAGAGAGGGTTTCTTCTGTTAAGAGTTATTCATGCGGGAAGAAGCAAGCGATGCATAGGAGCTAAAGCACACAGAAGAGGCATATCACATAGAAGGGAAATGTTTCACAGAGCATAAAGCGTAGAAGAAATACATAGAACATAAATGCATATATGAGAGAGGAAGAGAAGGCCAAGGTGTGCATGCAAAAACATAGCAGAAGAACAAAAATCTCAAGAAGATGCAAGCAGGAAGACACTGATGCAGGCAGAGAAGAGTAGTGTAACAAAACAATGATGAGGTTGGTAAGCCATTGAAAAACATTGTATCACTGTAATAAGTTTCTATAACGAGTTTTTTATAATCAAGGTGGTATGGAGGACTGTTTTCCTCAGAGTTTCAAGTGGGTACTTGAACACAGGGAGTCATATCTTCCATTTGGTTGCAGCCAGAAAAATCGGGGAGGTAGGGTGGTGCAAGGGAGAACTATTGTTCTATGTTATATAGGTTGGTGCATGTGTGACTGGAAGTTGGTGCTTCCGTCCATTAGGGGTTGGAACACTCAGGGAGTTGGTGCTTCCTTCTAGTGGGTGCTAGAGAAACTAGAGAGTTGTTGCTCTCAACAATTTGCTGCTTGTAAAACAGAGGTGGTAGCCTCAAAAGGAGTTGGTGCTCATAAGAATGATAATGTACAGAAAATAAAGACTACTTATTATATCAAGAAGAAGAGTTTTTTTACCTTTATGGGTTTCCTCAAGAAATATTTGTCTCTGTATGTTTTATGTGTGTGATTGATTTTGAATATTCTATTGCTTACTTCCTTGCATTAGTGTGATCATCATTGAGTGTTCTGTAAAGAGTTTAAAATGGGCATAATTGTTTAGGCACAGTAACAACTGATTCACCCCCCCTCTCAGTTGTCCAACATTGATGTATGGGAGATATTTTGATTCAAATGAAGAAAGAAAAGATGATAGAGCCTGCAAGTTCATCCAAAGGATCCAATAAGTGCACCAGGTAGTCAGGGAACAGTTGGAGAAAAATCAAGCATAGTATAAAGCTCGACATGACAAACACATGGCTGATCATCAGTTCCAGGTTGCGGACAAGGTATGGATTCACATCAACAAGGAGAGATTGAAGGGTGAAGATAAGAAAATCAATCCCATTTGTTATGGACCCTTCACTATTTTGGAGAGAAGTGGTACCAATGCTTTTCATCTAGATCTTCCACCTTATATGCATATTTACTCAGTTGTAAATGTAGAGAGCTTGAAATTTTTTGAGCCTCCCATGATCATGGATCAGGATGAGGAAGTTTCAATAACTTTAGTTGATGATTTTTCTCTTGAATACTTGGATGAGTTAAATGAAGATATCATCCTGGATAGAAGGATGAGGACTTCTGACGATGACGCCCTCAACCCGCAGGTTGGAAGGTCTGCGTCAACACAGGATCTTTCCTTTTTACACGGCTCGAAGAACTCTAACCGGTTCTTCTACTTCCCTATCGGGAAATCTGCACCCACGACAAACTCTCACGGGATCCCCTCTTTACACTTGGGATATCGGACTTCGCAACTTCGTGAGGTCAGTGGTCGAGCGTGGATCTCTTGAATCACCGAAACCTGACAACAGTCAACGCTGACCTTGTTCCTTTTTCTTTTGGGATTTTCCTTATCGCGATTTCGACGTTCATGATGTCAAACAACTTGTCTCACCGACTCCTGAATCCCGATATGTCGAAACTCTGACTCATGCACGAGTTTGACTTTTCAACGCCCCGTCACCTCTGTCGGGATTTCGGACTTCGCGGTATCGCGAATCCTGATGAAAATGTTTCGGGACTTCTTGCCAAGAAACTCTGAAATAGTGTGCCACCTGTCCACCTCACTGACTCCTGTGGCCCCACACTATTCTCTTAGCCATCGGGATATCGTGTTTCGCGATTTCGCGATTCCCGTTGCAATGTTTACGAGACTTCAACCCATGAAACTCCTATATGGGATTCCACGTGTAGATCCCACAGCCCTTATGGCTTGGATCTACGGTCCTGCCCCTCCTGAGCTTTGAACCCTTCGACGCTTTCACAATAACTCCCCTGCTTCTCTGCGAGATCTGACGGCTCACAGAAATTCGCGAATCCTCCTTAGAGAATTCCAACCGTCCGTTCTTTCTCTGAGAACCTCTACACAATTGACTAAGCTGCTCCTCCCCATGGAACTCGCCCTCCTGCGTGAAAACTTACAACGCTTCTTGCAAACTTCAAGGTACTTGGCCTTTTTCCTGCCCCAATGACCTTTTGAAGACTTCAGACCCTTCTGAACTATCTTCAATTCCGAGTCTTGGAGAAGACTCTTGCGCGCACTCCTTGCAGCAACCTTCAGACACTTCCAAGTGCTGAATTTCCTTTGACTCTGCGCACACATGCAGCATCAGTCTTTCAATACTTCTCTCAGGTTCTCAACCCTGAGGATTCACTCAGCCTATGCACTCCTTGCACAGCTCCTGTGCCTAACTTCACTTTTGAATGAACGGGAAAAAAATCTTAACTACCTGAGTCCTTGGTCAACGCACTCCTTGCAGACACTTCAACTGCACTCCTTGTAGGAACTCTGGCTCAGGTAGAGAAACAATTGAAACTGATTCCTACTTCCTTTCAGACTTCAAACTCAAGCATGAAATCATATAAACATCACATAAATAAAATGTATAACAAGAAGCAAACATTCATGAGCATATCATTCAACATCAATACACATAGAACAAACACAAAACCATGAATTTGAATCAACCTCTTTCTATTAATCCAAATATCTGTACATGGGGGTTCTTACACAACTCTCTGCTTCTCTTCTATGCTCTTTAATAATGCTTCTAATCTTCTCCCATAATGTTACAATACACAATGAGGGTGTCCATATCCCGTTTCCCTCTTGCGCTCTAAACTGTCTAATCTAGAATTGAATTCTACCTACTTGCATTAACTATTTTAAATGCCTTCTATCTACTAAGGACGAGAGAAAAGCGCTCAAGGTCCATTTACATTATATAAGTGCGCTTCTTATTAATGGCTTCATTTAAGATCACGCAATAACTTCAAGGTAATTTCAAAATGTGTGCTGGCGCTTGTCCAACTGTCTTTGGCTTCCACGCTGGCTTTCTTGATGTTGGTGATGCTCCTACATCAACTTCACACAGGGGTGATGTTGATTATCTTTGAATAGGCTTAAAGGGCACACATCCAAGCAAGGAAAAGTGGATTGAGAAGGAAAAGGTGAGGGAACTTTTCTCTCACTTATCTATTGATTGATTAAAGCTTTTGGTGGTCCAAAAAGATCTCAATGGGAAGGCGTGATCCAAAAAGGATCTAGAGAAGACTAAGAACAACTCAAAACTCTTAGAAGCAACTCAGGATGCTCAGAATGGCCTCAATAGATAGAGAAAGGGAAAAAAAAAAGTTCTCAAAACTCAATGAAAATGAAATCATCGCGAAGAGCGCGTAACAAGATTTCCAACGATGTAAATGGATCGACAAACAGAGTTATGGATCGAAAGATATTCGTGGTCAACCTAGCCCAATCAGCAGGGGGATTAGTCAGCATCTGTATTATTGATGTCATCATCAGTACAGATGACATCAACATCCGTAAAGTGTACATGGCATGAGAAGGAGGTGACACATGTCATGATGATGTCAACATGGTGATGTGGCAACACCAGAGGCTACCACATGTCACTCATATTTGTCATTTCTGGGTCATTCCGTGGACCAGTAAGATTGTGCCACATGGTAGTCCATACATCCATGTGGTAGTTTGTACAGTGACATGGCATGATGATGGTACAGTGGTTGACATGGCCCAATAGGTGGTTTCCACGTGGCCTAGTGATGGGCTACCACGTGGCAGTGGGAAAATGCCCAATGACAACCCGTGATCAAAATTTCAAAACAATATAATATTTGGTGGGTCCACCAAATCTAGCAATAGACCAATAACTAGAAGCTTCACCAAAGTTAGCGGAATGGAAATGACATATATATATTGCAACGGTCAAGAAAAAAGGGGAGGCCCGCGGGCTTGACCCCGTGACCTCCCCCCTTATAACACCTTAATATATGCTCTGTAACCAATGTACCAATGGCCCCACATTGTTAACAATGACGTGTTTATTACTTAAAACATGCATCCACCCAGTGTTGAGGAGGGTACACATGGGTACAGACGAGCACATAGTTTGAGGGAAATTATTCAACATTTATTGCACGTTGCAGGGCACAGAAACCGAGACAAAATTCCTCTTGGACATGGGAGTTCCAGATTTAGATCGAGGCATGGAGACAATCATTTTTGGGTTATTAGACATCACAAATTTAGTGGTGTTGTCTATTTTCTGATCTGAGAAAAAATTCTATAGCTTGATTTCAGAATGAGGTATACTTATGTATTTTGCCAAATTATTTTGTTGAGTTAATAAAAAGGCCTACCTATTTGAGAGAAGGACCTGGAGACATAGTCCACCAGGGAGGAACTCCGTTATCAAGTTTTTATGTTCAGATTTGATGCTTATGTCTCTTCATTATTGAGATTTCCTTCTTTAATGGTGCACTTTAATTTATGCTCATTTAATGCAATTCTTTATAAGTCACTCGATGAAAAGATCTCAGACCAAACATAGTCAGAAGATCATGGTATGAAAACTTACCAGCAACTATTTTATATTCTTTACATGATTTCATACAGTTTTCTATGAAAATTACAAAGAACATTACCCATCTTTTTTACTGGGTGCAAATTGTTATGAAAAATTTTAAAATTTTATGCAACACTGGGAAAATAAAATTGGTGATGAAGAAATAATGGATGAGGAAATGAAATAATTTTACGAATATTATTAGCAACATTATGGAGAGACATTAGATGATGGTTTTCATCACACTCAAGAAGATCTCTGGCAGGTAGTAGTTTCTCCATTGGTTGAAAATGAAACAGATCATGAACTTGATGTAGAGACTCATGTTCCTTCTCTTGAGATAGGTGAATATCTGCGGTCGGTTTGTCAGCTTTTGTGTGATCAAAATACAAGTGAGGACAACACATCAAAGGTTTCTTCATCTCATTTATTCGCTGAAATTTTGTCTCATGAATAAGTATATGAAAATCATATTATTGCAATTGTTTGCATGGAAATTATAGGAAGTGAACTAGTTCATGTTGATAGCTTTTCACATTTGCAAGAGGATCAGGTGCCAATAATTTTTTCCCTTCATTCTTTTGAAAATCAAAATGATAATCATCAAAAAAAGTTATCGAAGGTTAATAAAACAAAATCATAATTGTTTGATGAGAAAGAGGATAGTCTTGATGCACATGATGTGGTTTTCATATTTGAAAATGTTCAAGAATGTATGAATGTTTATATTGATATGCATGGTAGAGTAGACAAACCTATTGCTTCCATTTCATCTGACAATGTTCTCGGAACTTAAGACATAGGAAAAAATAAACCAACATTTATAAATGAAGTTTGTCCTCCTATTTTTTATCATCAAGAAGAGGTGAATTTGCATGTTTTCCATGATCCTTTGGCCAACCTATTGCAATCATCAATGAAGGTAGATATTGCTTTTCTCACCAGTACAAGGATTGGATTCAAGTTGGGTTTTGAGTTTCCATTCTCTAAATATTTATTTCTTCTTGGAAAGGTTGAATGTATGCTTCAATTATGTAGTCATTTCCTTGATTGGTTACATTGGCACTTTTACATCACTTGATCGATCAACAATTTTCAACAAATTAGAGTAGGAAATTTGAATAAGCTCATAGGAGTGAGCATCTTTTCAACATTTCAGTTTTCATTTTTTAGCAGTAGTAATTTTAGTTTGGTTTTCAGTAGTAAATTTTCAGTACATTTTTTAGTTTGCAGTATGTTTTGTTGAGGATTGGAACAAGTTGCAAGTTTTAGAGCTTGGGAACAAAACCCAATGGACCAGGCACTTGGTCTACGATTTCTTTTCTACCTCACAGGTAGGATAGCATCCACTTTGGAGCCTACATTAGGGTTCACTAATGTGAATAAGGTAAAATGTTTGTTAGAAATGTCTATTGATTTTCAGAGGCATGACTTGGTCTTGTAAAGACCAATACATGACTCATTTAAAATTGTATATACATAGCTTGAGTCTAGTTAGTCTAGAATTTTTGTATTTGTGTCTTTGAGTCAAATAATCCTAAGGTTGCACCTTGCATTTAGAGGAGACATGGGGTCATTTTTTAATGGTCACGTCAATTGAGTCATTTGAGTCATTAAAGGTTCATTAGTCATATGTTTTGTAAAAGTGATCTTGGATCATTTCAAAGATCAAAGTCATGTCAAATGGTCATCATGATAATGTAATATTTTTATATGGAATTTACTTGAGCCTTAGAAATTTGTATTATGCTAATGTACCATTCTACCACTTGAACAAGTGTTTTTCCTCCAGCTGATCTGTAGAATTCGCTACGAAATTTCCTAGAGTCTCGCAACAAACAAGCTCATCATTATCTTAGCACTTTCTTGTACTATAAAAGGGTTATAATTGAATTTTATGGTGTGAAGGGACAATATGACATGTTTATCCTATTTAATGACCCATCCTCTTATCTGAAAGCTCTCATTATGCATCAAAGTTTCCCTAAAACTCTCTCGTTGTGAAACTGCATGGATCTCTTGCTGCGAAACTAGTGTCCAAACCTGCACGCTGTGAAATCGCCTAGTTCGTTGCACAACTGTCTGTTCACTGCAAAATTGTCTTGAACGTTGCAAAATTGTCTGGTTCATTGCGCCATTGTCAGGCTCGCTGCGAAACTGTGTTGAGTGTTGTGAAACCCTTATTAGATGGTAAGTCCTAAATCTAGCCTTGTAATGTCCCCGACCACCCATGGATGGGCCACGCTACACTAGAGAACAATTCTGTTCTCTCGCTATGAAACATACTATAACAAACCCAATGTCATGCTGAGCTATGCCACATACACGTTTCTATCTGTATGCAATAATAATATATACATATAGAATTCTTGCGGAAGCATTATGTATAGAATGTAAACACACAAATACTTTACGTAAATGCATGAATTCATACTGAAATAAAAGTAAACACATACATGCAACATATATGGGAAATACCCATAAACATAGAGACAGTTATAAACATGCATAGGAGAAACCCACAAAAATACACATGTAAATAACAATGCAACATGTAAATTTATCACACAATTGACACTTATCTTTGTAAGAATATCACCAACTATGTGAAAATTTTCCACAAACCTCCCAACCTTAGACCACACTATTCATCACTCTCAACAATGAGTCACCCCTGAGATGGGACTAAACTCCACCCAGGTAAAGGGATTCCTAACCAGGCTAAAGGCTCATGAACAACAGGAAAGACTTTGTCTCAGGTGCTCACTCAACTAACAACCTACAGTCCCTCATTCCCCACATGCCTGTCCCACCAAAGGAAGTGTGCCTCTTCTCTTCTCAACAATCCCTTGGCTGCCCCACTTCCCTTCCAAGGATTCAACAACAGGCCAAACATGAAGTCTCGGGGCCCTGCAACTGTAGTTCAACACCTTTAGGAAATCAATCCCCAACAATTCTCTCACCCAAAGAATTTCTCACGGGCCTGACAACCCACCTCTTCAATATCCCATGGGTCTGACAACCCGCTTCTTCAGTCCAGCTCCCAATCTAACCAACTACGCCAACACAAAAATGGCTATGGACACAGGTTGAGATATAATGATGATGGTACGAAGATCAACTCCATGGGTGTGTGCATACCCATGGATGATTGAATGGATGGATGATGAATGGCCAAGATTTCCCGAAATGAACTAAGTCCCAACAATATGTATGCATGTCCCCAACTTGACACTTGTCGTGTTGGGAGCTACTTTGGCCCACTTGTCCCCAACTTTGGAACTTAGGATAAAATAATTATCCATACTTTATGATTTAAGAAATATTAATATAATATTCCTTTTTGGCTCAAGCTCCCTAGCTTA
>ML778369.1:146526-172415 GCA_009831015.1 Picea engelmannii | reverse complement strand
TTTTATCGTAGCCAGTCTACGCAACGATGTATTTTATATTAAATATGAGACATGTACAAAAACAAGTGCATTGGCCTTTAACATCTAGGATCTCCGACCTAATCAAAACATAATCATCCTAGTTTATAATAACTATCTCACCAGCCTATAAAACATATCATATAACTAAAGGCTCCCTAGCCTCAACATTGCACGCACCTAAGATGTTGCGTGCGATATCCTAGAATGTGCACACATCCTCATTTTACTACGCAGTACCTGCGCGCACTCTGCCATGAAATGTGCATACAAAAAATGATATCAAAACAACTCACCATCTTATGTACATTTGTATTGACATTTACAATTGGGTTCGGCCTTAGGGATATTACAATCCCCTCCCCTTATTTGTGCATTGTCCTCAGTGCATCATGTACCCATGTACAAATCAATTTCAAAAATATTCAAAAAGATGCAGGTATTCTACCTGCATTACATCCTCATGCTCCCAAGTAGCATCCTCAGGACCGTACAAGGTCCATTGGACCTTTACAAAACCTATGGCTCGATTCCAGATCTATTTGATTTTCTGGTCCAGAATGTGCACCAGATGCACTTGAAAAGCGCCTTCTTGCTCCACCTGAATCACATTCCAATCAATAACATGATTAGTATCATGTATATATTTATTTATAAATGATACATGGAATACATTATGAACAGACATAGATGCAGGCAATGCAATCATATAAGCTACTGGACCAATCCTCTCTAGGATTTCAAATGACCCACAATAGCGAGCTGCCAACTTTGAACAATTTCCCAACTTCAGGGAACTTTTTTTGGCTTTCACTTTCAAGAATACATGGTCACCCACTTTAAATTCCCTGTGAGTTCTACCCTTATCAGCATAGCTTTTCTTCTTGTCTTGGGAAACCTTTAAATTTTGTTTTATTTTCAACATTTTCTCTTCCATTTCCCTGAGCAATTTTGGCCCAACCACTACTCTATTTGATGGGTTATCCCAACTTACTGGTGTGTTTCAATTTCGGCCATAAAGTGCCTCAAATGGGCTCATCTTTAGAGATGTTTGGTACCCATTGTTATAAGCAAACTCTACCAAGTGTAGGTAGTCTTCCCATTTTGATGGTTTATCTATCACATACATCCTCAACATATCCTCAATCACTTGATTCACCCTCTTTGTTTGTCCATCTATTTCTGGATGATAAGCTGTACTGAAATTCAAAATTTGTTCCAAATCCATTAAATAATCCCTTCCAAAATTTTGAGGTAAAATTTGGATCTCTGTCAAACACAATTGTCTTGGGTATGCCATGTAATCTAGCAATGTCCCTCATATAAACATCAACAATGTTCACTTCCTTGTGAATGAGCTTAACTAGAATAAAATGGGAAGCTTTAGTAAGCTTATCCACCACTACCATGATAGAATCATGTTGCTTGTTTGTTCTGGGAAGTTTGGTAATGAAATCCATGGTTACAACTTTCCATTTCCACTTAGGAATGGGTAATGGCTGTAGCAAACCAACTGGGTGTCTATGCTCAACCTTTACTTTTTGACATTCCAAACATCTGTCAATAAAATCAACAACCTGTTTCTTCATGCCTGGCCAATAATATTGGCTCTTGATAGCTGCAATAGTTTTATGATATCCTGGGTGCCCAACATAAGGCACATTATGCATTTCTCTCAATATCATATTTTTCAACTTTTGGGAATTTGGTATATAAATTCTGCCCCTGTACATGAGAATTTCATCCTTATCTAGTTTGTATTCTTCAATTTTCTGCTGCAAATTACCTTGCTGTAGTTTTGTATTGCAAATCTGATTTGGCAGTCTCTATAATTATGTGTTTCAAATCTGATTGATACATGATAATGGTTGTAGAATGCATTTCATGCACTTTTCTGCTGAGTGCATCAACCACTTTGTTCTCTTTCCCCTTGATATGCTTTATATCAAAGTCATATTCGCTTAAAAATTCTAACCATCTGCTTTGCCTAACATTTAAAGTTGGCTGATCAAATAAATATTTTAGACCATTCCGGTCTGTCCTCATCTCAAACCTTTTCCCCATGAGGTAGTGTCTCCATTTCCTCAAGGCATGTACCATGGTTTCCAACTCCAAATCATGAGTGACATAGTTTCTTTCATGCTCCTTCAACTTCTTTGATTCATAACATATAACAAACCCATTTTGACTGAGGACTCCACCAAGTCCCTCTTTACATGCATCTGTGCATACGATGAAGTCTTCATTTGGGTCTGCTATCCTTAATATTGGATAACTTGTTAATAATTGTTTCAAGTGTTGGAAATTCTTTTCACAATCCAATGTCCACTGAAACTTCACACCCTTTCTTTGCAAGGAAGTGATTGGGTGTGAAATATTTGAAAATATTTCTATAAATATCCTATAGTATCCTGCAAGGCCCATGAATAATCTCACCTCTGTCACATTATTTGGCACTGCCCATTCTCTAATATCTTCTATCTTCTCGGGATCCACTGCTATCCCATCCTTTGAAATGATATGACCCAAATAGTGAATTTGTTTTTGATAAAATGAGCACTTGCTCAATTTGGCATACAATTGATGCTCCCTTAATACTTTCAAAACCATCCTCAAATTATGTTCATGCTCTTCCTATGACTTGGAATATATGAGAATGTCATCCAAAAAGACAATGACAAACTTGTCTAAATATTCTCGGAAAACACCATTCATTAAGCACATGAAAACAACTGGTGCATTTGAAAACCCAAATGGAACCACTGTGAACTCATAATGACCATACCTTTTCCTAAAAGCGGTCTTGTTGATATCTTCCTCTTTAATCCTTACCTGATGGTATTCTGACCTGAGATATATCTTTGAAAATATATTTGCATCCTTCAATTGATCAAAAATATCATCAATCCTTGGCAGAGGATACTTGTTCTTAACAGTCACTTTATTCAATTGTCTGAAATCAATGCACAACCTTAATGTTCCATCTTTCTTCTTCACAAAAAAGACTGGGGCACCCCAAGGTGACACACTTGGGTGTACATACCCCTTCTTTAGAAGCTCTTCAAGTTGCATTTGTAACTCCTTCAGCTCTGGTGCACTCATTCTGTAAGGAGTCTTTGACACTGAAGCTACTCCAGGCATTAGATTTATAGATAAATCAATGTCCCTCCTTGGGGGTAGTCCTGGTACCTCCTTGAACACATCTTCAAAATCTTCCAGGACTGCATAATATTCCAAATTTGGCACCTTATCTTTAGGCGTCTCTTCCATATGAGCTGCAAATATTTGACACCCTTTTCTGTAACATTTCTTCAACTACAATGTTGAAATATCTCTGATGGTTACTTCTCTGGGAATTCCCCGCACTTTCCTTATTTTCCCTTCCTCATCCAAGCAAGTAAATGCTTTGTTATGACAGTCTAGGAGATCATGATGTTGGTCCAACCAATCCATCCCAATTATACAGTCATAGGAACCTAAAGGCAAGATGTTCAAATCTGCCTTGGTGTTCAGTCCATTCATGTCCATAAGACATGACTTAACCATCTCATTAACTTTTCTTCTGGCTCCTGTAGCCAGCTGCACCAACCAAGATTTCTCATGCTTACTTCTGGGAAAATGCAAACTTTCCACCATCTTAGGATCTATATAACTATGACTAGCTCCTAAATCAATTAAAATAACAATGATTTGGTTGTTGATCATACCTTCCACTTCAATCATATGTGACTGATACTCTTCTTGCTTGTTGTCTAGGGCTACATAGATCTTGGGTACCTTTTTTCCCATGTCCTCCATTGTTTCAGCTTGTTGTACATTGTGAACAATCCTCCCTTTTTCACCTTTGTGAGGACAATCTATGAACATGTGATCTCCTTTACAACCCCAACATTGAATAAGTGGTTTCCTTGGCCTTTGACTCCCCGTGTCAATCATTCTGGGTTCTTTAGGAGTTTTCTATCCCTAAGGATTGTTTTTGAAGAATGGTGGCTTATATCCCTTCTTCCTATGGTCCACCTTGAATTTCATTTTGTCTTCCCAATATTTTTGGAATGTTGGCCTTGATTTTTTTTTATCATATAGGCATTTATCTCACCTTATGGTCTCCTCCAATGTCT
This sequence comes from Picea engelmannii, assembly GCA_009831015.1. Taxonomy (NCBI): domain Eukaryota; kingdom Viridiplantae; phylum Streptophyta; class Pinopsida; order Pinales; family Pinaceae; genus Picea; species Picea engelmannii. The sequence continues at coordinate 168,279 of ML778369.1, read as the reverse complement.
TGGAATCATCATACTGTATTTTGTCACTGATAATTGATGGCAATCCACTCAAATACCTTTGAATCTTCACTGTATCATCCTTGATGAAAGAGACATACTTCAACAGTTCTAAAAACCTTCTCTCATATTCATCAATGGTCATACTCCCTAGCTTGATTTCAAAGAACTCTTTCATTTTCTTGTCATAGTATCTCTTAGTCAAGTATTTCTTCTCAAAATACCTCTTGAACTCCCTCCAAGTAACACTTTTCTCTTTAATGTGTTGCACCTACACAAGATGATCCCACCACATGAATGCATTTCCCTTGAGTTGATAGATGTCAATTCTACCTTCTGCATGAAAAGAATAATTATGCAATTGGAAATACTTTCTCATGCCCGACAACCATGTTTCTGCATCTTCATCCTTCTTGTGCTCATCATCAAATGTAGGAGGTTTGATTTTGTTCATTTCTCCTCGTAGCTCATCCACCCTAGAACTCTTGTGCTTTTGAATAGGGGATGGACTTGATCTGCTATTTGATCTCTTATTGGAATTCCTCAGGGAGTGGTGGTGATGCTTGTTAACACTTCTTGTTTTTATTTTCTCATCATGAGACCTATGATTTCTTGACTTTCTCGAGCCACTCTCCCTATCCAATTTATTTTCTATTCTGTTCAAGCTCTCCAATAAATTCATGTTGAAGTCATCCTACTGCTCCTTAACTCTCATAAGCCTTTCATTATCATCTTTATGGCTTTGAACATCCTTTTGTAAATTTTTAATGGTCTCTGCCATATTCATGTTTTCATCCCTTTCTTCTCCATGTCCATTGGAGTTTGTTCCTTCAATGCTCAAATGGACATCCATCCCTCTGAATTCATCTTCCTGGCTGTAATTCCCTTGTGCCTCTTCCATTACTCTAGATTCTAAGCTGATCTTGATTTAGTTGTTGTTAACTCTGCAAAATGTGCAGCCAACAAAACTTTGTCAGGCTAACTGTTTCAACAATTTCATGAGAATATGAACCATTCTAGTTCAATAATATATATCAGAATTCTTTCTTCTAATTTCTTGGAAATTTGAATGCCTTGATTAATTTTCTGGGTGGATGATTATATTCCACTATCCAATACCTTTCCAACGCCTACTCACATGCTCAATTCCGAGTCTTGAGCCTAAGTTGTGGCTCCATGGAGCTAGTTGGGTCTTATAATTTACCCTTCATTGTTTCTGCTGTATCTTTCTCATAAAAGATCCATTTGACGAACAATTTACACCATTAGAAAGATCTATATGAGCTCTTTTATTTGAGCTACAGAGACACAATGTGCCTTGGCACACTCTGTTCTTGTGGTTTTTGAGTTGCTAAAAATGCTCTTAAGCCCCTCAAAAACTCCCTGCAAAAAGGTGACATTCAAACGATATAAAACGTCGTGGAAACTCGTTGGTTTTTGTTGTTCTTCACCCTTCAAACAACTTCGTGCACACAAATTTCAATTTGTGCACCCGTATTTTCCATGTGATGCAACCTCACAAGGTAAATCATTCTTCATGCACTTTAAAACCACTGTATATCACTTCTTTGTCGCGCCAATAACTTGCGCGCACTTTTGTGTCGCGCGTCGATATCTACCACGCGCAGTTTTGGTTCTTGCACTATTACCCGTTGCATGCAGTTTTTGTATATTGCACTGATATTCCACATGCATTTCTCTCTCTGAATTACACCATGCCAAATTTTAGTATGCCCCCACCGCACATCAATACTCTGTGCGCTCCATACTAAACTGGGCGACAACATATAGCCATATTGCGCGTGTGCCAACCAAACTCCTCTGCGCTCTGCCAATATTGCATACACCCTGTGCACCATTATTAAGTGTGTGTACACCACGCACACCTTCTTATGTGTGTTCACTTCACGCAATGATAAATTTAGTGCACGCACCCACACACCAATATTTTTTCGCGTGGAGTCAAAATTTAACGCGCACATCAGCACCGCAATACCTTGCTGCATAGTGACGAATTTTACCTATCCCGAGATTTTCACTGCACCACATGAATTTTTGGTGCACCCAACTGCACACATTCAAATTTATGCGCATCGATTCCTCGTGAATTCCACTACAGAAATTGGGGCTTTTTCCTAATTTACCATAGATGCTCTACAAACTGAAATTTGGCCACTTCAAAATAACGCTTCTGTGAAATTTTTCGTCAACTCAACTTGCTCGGCCCATCCAGGCTCAGTGTTGAAAACTTAAGCTATGATACTAATTTGTAATTCCCCCGGACACCCATGACCTAGCCACGCTATGCCAGACAACACATCTATTCTCTCACTACGAAACATATTGTAACAATCCCAACGTCATGCTGAGCTATGCCGCATAAAATTTTCTATATGTATGCAATAATAATATATACATACATAATTCTTGTGGAAGCATTAAGTATAGAACCTAAATAGATAAATACTTTACATAAATGCATGAATTCATACTGAAATAACAATAAACACAGACATGCAACATAAATGGGAAATACCCATAAACGTAGAGACATTTATAAACACGCATAGGAGAAACCCACAAAAATAGACACGTAAATAACAATGCAACATGTAAATTTATCACACAATTGACACTTATCTTTGTAAGAATATCACCAAATACGTGTAGACCATCCACGAACCTCCCAACCTTAGACTACATTGTTCATTATTCTCAACAGTGAGTCACCCCCGAGATGGGACTAAACTCCACTCGGATAAAGGGATTCCTAACCAAGCTAAAGGCTCATGAACAACAAGAAAGACTCCATCTCAGGTGCTCATTCAACTAACAACCTACAGTCCCTCATTCCCCACATGCCTGTCCCACCCAAGGAAGTGTGCCCCTTCTCTGCTCAACAGTCCCTCGGCTGCCCCACTTCCCTTCCAGGGCTTCAACAACAGGCCAGACATGAAGTCTCGGGGCCCTTCAACTGTAGTTCAACACCTTCAGGAAATCAATCCCCAACAATTCTCTCACCCAGAGAATTTATCACGGGCCTGACAACCCGCCTCTTCAATATCCCATGGGCCTGACAATCCGCTTCTTCAATCCAGCTCCCAAGCTAACCAGCTACACCAACACAAAAATGGCTATGGACACAGGTTCATATATAGTGATTATGGTACGAATATCAGCTCCATGAGTGTGTGCATACCCATGGATGATTGACTGGATGGATGATGAATGGTCAAGATTTCCTGAAATGAACTAAGTCCCAACAATATGTATGCATGTCCCCAACTTGACACTTGTCATGTTGGGAGCTACTTTGGCCCACTTGTCCCCAACTTTGGAACTTAGGATAAAATAATTATCCATACTTTATGATTTAAGAAATATTAATATAATATTCCTTTTTGGCTCAATCTCCCTAGCTTATCCCCTTTCCTTAACTTAGCCCCTCCCTTTCCCTAACTAGTGGAGTTTAGTCCCCCATCTCTTTTATCGTAGTCGGTCTGCACGCAACGATGTATTTATATTAAATATGAGACATGTACAAAAATAGGTGCATTGGCCTTTAACATCTAGGCTCTCTGGCCTAATCAAAACATAAGCATCCTAGCTTATAATAATTGGCTCACCTGCCTATAAAACATATCATATACATAAAGGCTCCCTGGCCTCAACATCGCGCGCACCTAAGATGCTGTGCACAATATCCTGGAATGTGCACACATCCTCATTTTACTGTGCAGTACCTGCGCGCACTATGCCATGAAATGTGCATACAAAAAATGATATCAAAACAAATCACCAGCTTACGTACATTTGTATTTACATTTACATTTGGGTTCAGCCATAGGGATATTACAAGCCTTTTCAAGCTTTCTTCTTTGTTGTGTTTTCGATATATATTGACCCTTATATACTTTGAGATCTCCTGCTCTACTGCTACAAAGATTTACAGTCCAAAACCTCAAATTTTACACCAAACCATAACACTACAAAAAGTATTTGTTTTGTATTGCCTTTTTGTCACAACCATTGAGGTTTTCTGCCTGTGAAAACCCTCTCTTCCCTAATCATCCCTGAACTGTTTAAGTGTTGACCTCCTCTACATAAATAAATTCGTCCACCACAAACCCTAAGTGCCATCTTAACCCTTGCAATTGTAGGTATTTGGTTGTGTAAGAAGAATTTTCATTTCATCACATCATGGCAACAACAACATTAGCAGAAAAGAAGAGATACAACAAGGGTGGATAAATTTGCAGGTTTGACCCTCAAGGAATGAGTTTAATAAATGCATATCTGATGAGAAGGGATTCTTTCTAGAAGGTTGGGTGTCTAACATTTTGTGAGAAGTTACAAGGCTATAATGTAGAGGTGGCAAAGCAATTTGCCCTGAAATTTGAGGGCAACAAATATAGAATTGGGCCCCTAGAATTCCAAGTGACAGAGCAGAAAAATGTTGTTGCAAAAGAGATTACTACACAAGGAGACATGTGGCTCAAAGGTATGGCACTTTATTTCACCTTCTGCAATGACTATTTTAAACCTGGACATCAAGATGAAGATTTAATAGTTGGAGTTCCAAGGAAGCACTTGCTTGAATATTTTGATCAACTTTTGAGGATCATTCAAAGGTACTTTACCTATGAGGAATGGTTTGGAAATGTTTACAAGCATCATTTAAGGTTGACGATGCATTTCACAGGAAAGAAACCCTTCAATTTTCCTTATTATCTATACATGAGTATTGGAAGGATGGTAGACATGGTGCAAACCAGAACCAAGTAGATTGAAGTCAACCTTTTTCATTTATCTCTTATCAAACTCTTAGTGTTGGAAGAACTCAAGAAGACCAATACTGAGTGGGAGTCATTCTTAGCCTCAACAAGCTTTCCCTCATAGATTAGTACTCTGAAGTGTGTGCTTCTCTCGTGTGTATGTCTTTTTCTATTTTCTGTTTCATTTCATTTGTAACCTACATATACTTAATCGAAAGTGATGGTTTAAAATTCATCTAATTTCGATGCTTTAGATCAATCAATTAAGTATTGTATTTTCTTCCAAAAAACACATTCAGAATTCATCCTAGTTGATGCTCTGAATGCCGTTAGTTGTTTTCACCTTCTTCCATTATGTCACAACAATATTTTCATTGAAATATTGTCATCTACGAAGCCTATGCTTCCTTGATAGCTCTAAAACAAAATACTGATAATTCTCATTACATTAAAGTTGAATCCATGCCCAATGGACTCCTTCTCACCTCTGCTAGCAACCTTATAAATTTCCTAAATTACAAATCTAGCCATTGTACATAATTTGACAACCTTCCATTTCTTGACTGAGTTGTAAAGATAGATCCCTCTCTGAGTTGAAAAGGTTAGTTTCATCTCTAAAGTGGTTTTTAGGTTACCTTTGTGATTTGTATCCTCAACCAAGGAAATTTAAAGAGTGATAACAAACTCCTTGCACCTAGTTTGTTTCTTTGTTCCTTAGGAATTAAGGCATAACAAGTGGAACCAAAAACCTTAAGTCACCTCACCGAAGGAAAGTGACCATACCACATTTCATAAGGATTTGTGTTACCAAAAACATGAGATAGAGCTATATTTTTCAAATACACTTCACATAAAATTGTGTCACCCCAAAACATCATATTTTCAATCTTGAAAAATAGCGCATAATGTTCCATATTCAAGAGTGTCATGTTCATTCATCTACTACATCATTCTACTAAGGATTGTATGGAACAATGGTGTGATGCTTAATCCCATGTTGGTAAAGATGTCATTCAAACTCATTAGAATTACATTCCCCTCCATTATTAGTATGAAGAGTGCCAATATGACATTGTGCTTCATTTTTAATCCATACATGAAAATTTTTAAATGTTTCAAATGCTTGAGATTAATGTTTCAACAAATAAACCCAACACATACAGGTGTAATCATCAATAAAAGTAATAATATATTTATTACCAAACGCGGATGCAATAGGCATGGGGCCACAAAAATAAAATTTTATCGACTTGCTTTGTACATGCTCTCAAAATTGTATCATGAAAAGTTTGCTTGCTATGTTTACAAAGGATATATGCATCACATTGCTTCAAATTCCTTGGAATTGTAGGAAAACTAGAAACACCATTTTGCTTCAACATATAAAGATTATCATAATTGATGTGATCAAATCTATCATGCCACAAGACATTGGATGACAATGTACCTTCATCACGGTGAGAGAGGTATGCAAAATTATATGCCTATGCAAATGTTCCTTTCAACTTTAATAATTTCTCATCCTCCCATCATTTCTTGGCGATCATGTTGTCGAAGTACCTCCTTATTTCAATTTTTCGACAACATAAGATGGCCTTGTTTTCAAATGTGCATAAGATACAAAAAATTCCCTCGCAACTCAGGAATATATAGAAGATTATGCAAAATAAAATCCAAGAATCTAGGAAAATTGAGCCTGATGGCGCCAATTCCTAGTTTTGTGATTGGATCTATCTGCAAATTCATCTGGCAATAACCCTCTATATTGTCATTCAATTCCTCAAATAAGTATCTCCAAGAATTCATGTGTCAAGAAACCGTGCATATCTCTAAGAATCAAATGAGGTTTTGAACAAAAATTCATTTATGCCAATATTGCAATGAGAAATAACAAAACAAGTGGATTTGGTAGCTTTTCCTTTTTCTTCCTTTTTTTCATTTTTCTTCCTCTTGTTTTTTCTTCCTTTTGCACAACAATTCAGGAAACTTTTGGAATCTCGTTACCATTACTACTAAAAATTGACTAAGAGATACATTTAAACATACAATTACAAAAACCATGACAATCAAGCTCATGCAATTTTCCATACTAGTTAAAAATGTAAATGAGGCTAATAAATTCACCACAACAACATATAATTCATTCTCATGCACATCAGTTAAAATCATATATTAACACAGGAAAATGGATAAACACTTATATTTTTAAACTTGTACAACCAATTGTTTGGGATGGATGTTCCACCCAACCATAGACTTGTTGTTCTAAATATCAACAACAAGTCACCCTTGAGTTGGGGCCAAGCATCCATAAGAAAAGGGTGTCTCTCATTGTCCCCTCATGACTCAAATATACCACAACCCAATGGTATTCTCCTATGACTATCTCAATTTCCACAAACTCTCTTCCTCTTGACCTACCCAACCCAAGGAATGTACCCCTTCATTGCTCTCAGTTCATCAATCATCCCATTCTTTTATTAGGGTCTCTCTAGCACATATATCCAAGAATATCTCTACTGGGAACTCACAACCAAGAAAACTACCATCTAACAACAACACACACTTATTGTTACGGTGTAACTCCCATAGGATTGAAAACCTTTATCTTCAATATTAAACTCCCAAAATGCTCCAACATGCTCCGAAATTATCCCATTCTTCTTTCTCTAGCTTCGATTCTCTCTTTCTCCTACTCTCTGCTTGTTGTTCATGTAAGACTCCATGTGTAAAAACTATATGTTCTCTCCCATGTGAATTTCCTCTAATTTCCCAAGACAATTGACTGCTCACTATATCCAATGTTGATTTCACTTCATCCCCATGCTTCCAATAAATATTGTACGTGACTCTCATACCCACTTTTTGAGCCGTCAACACACCCTAAAAGTCTTTGTGATTTATTTTTCTTTTGGGTACCACTTTGACATTTCTGAATAAGAGTTAGTTATGTAGGGACCAATGGGTTTTTCTGTTGTTGTGTTCTATCATCGATCACATTCGGTTTGGTTTGAAGTTTGTTGAACATATTGAAATTTTTCTCTAAGTAAACATGGCATTAGATTAAGTGTATACAACTCAAAATTTGTTTTATAAAGAGCCACACGCCCATCGATGGTTCTGGTTTGCGAAATTAAGTGCTTAAAAATGATTTTTGATGTATCGTCGACATCGGCGAAATCCAAAAGGAAAAATTCCCCACATAACAACAATAATCACTGATCATCGATCATCGACATCAGAAAAATAGGAGAAAGGGCATGCCAAGCGGTGATTTTGGCATTTGAAAAGGTTTTCTAAAGATCGTTGATGTATCATTAGCATCGGTGAAATCCAAAAGATACGTTGTTAACCAGGAAACAACAATCGTTGATCGTCAATCACCGATATATCATCGACATCAGAAAAATGGGAGAAATGACATGTCAAAACACGTATGCCTAAGAAAAATCACCAACACAAAAAAGTAACGTTCTCCTGTTGAAAAGGTCAAATCAGCCATCATGTGTTTTACCACATGGATAGTCCATATGTGTCATGTCTATACTTCCATGGTTGTTTTTCCACGTCGACACTATACGACGGTTTGGATCGACATCAGAACTTTTTCCTAGGGGATGAATGAAACAATGTTAAAGACAATATGTCGACGCTGATGCACTCAACAACTACCAACAGATTGCTAGAAAACCAAATTTTTTTATTTTAGTTCGAATCTCTATCTGCTGATGACCCTGGCTGATTTTCGATCCTTCTTATCCCCGATACCGATCATACTAGTTTCGTTGGAGTGAGAAAAACCACTCAGGTAATTTGAGGTGACACCTCTTGCTAAGTGAAGGACAAGGTATGCATTTTTTTATAACAATTAAGAGCTTCATGTAACCAATAACACGATGTCACATGCTGACCAACTTTTGAAATTTGAATTTGTCGATGAACATTAAAATAACACACTCCTCTTCCACCAAACTACATTTCATTTAATCCTAAGCATGGTTTCCATGTAACGAGGTGTTTGGATCACTATCGCTTTTCAAATAAAGGATCACATGAGGTTCCTCTACTTACAAAAATCAGTGTGGTTTCTCCCCTCGCCCCCTCTGTAAACCCTCCAAGGAGGGGCGGGGGGGGGGGATTAACATTTTCACTTGCATGAACTACTCACCTAAATAATGAATTAGGAAAATGGCTTAGGAACTTGTATGAACTACTCACTTGAAGAATGGATTAGGCACCTGCATGAACTACTTACCTTATGTATGCTTTATATAACCCTTTATGTTACCAATCCTTATTAAGACCCATCCTACATTACACTATTTAGTATTTATTTACCCCATATTTATACCAATCCTCCATTATTTTATCTTTATTCTTTCTGTTGTTACACCCCATCCAAATCCCAATCCTCATTAAGCACCCATCCTACATTACGTTATTTATGCATTTGTCTACCCACTCCTTGTATGGTCCCAACACTCTAGCCCAATCCCTCATTCCTTTATTTTTCTGGATACACACAATGATATATAGAGCCATACACTTGTGAAAGAAAGGAAATATATAGATTATAGAATCTCATCATTTTACGATTGAATAATAGTCGTATCCTTTTTTCATTCAAGATTTCTACTGTAAGGAAGTCTCTTAAGGCTTGTTTCCATGGAACTTAATGGACAAATATTGTCTCCTCTAAAGGATATAGTTCAACTTCAGTCCAACTAGTGTAGTTATAATCTAATTAGTTGTAGTGAACTCTGAGTACCAATAAATTAGAATAGTTGAAATAAGGCTTATTTCTAATTAGTGAAACTACCCAGGAAACCATCATAGTAAATTCCTATGGGAATCTCTAAGAGGTAATACAATGTGATAGCACTAGTTGTTTTCTTACTACTAATTAAAGGTAGTTTCTAAGGCCTTTCCTTTCTTAATAAGAGAAGACTCCCCTGATAAAAACCATTTTTCCCCATATGGGGGAGCATTAGCCCACCAATAAGAGTATAAGACTCGATGCGACAAGGTAGGTATGTTTTAAATTTATGAGATTTATGCCCAAGCATGGTGTTCCATTCGTAAATCATTGATCACTCGAGAAGATGAAGGAGAAAGAGAGAGCATAGAAGAGGTAACAGGTCATTGTGCCAATTCAATTACCAATAAGCCCAGGTCATTTCCTGCGAGGAAGAGGTAAGCATGGTCTTTATCGATTACATTTGATATTTCGTCGAATAACACTTGTCCCAGTTGGCTTGTAGCTTATTATTTTATTTTTGTGAAGGAAGATGCCTCTGAGAAATTCGACGACCAGACGCTCACCAATAAATCCCAAGATAAAATAATTGGAGATCAATGAAAGGTCGACATCGGTTTCCACAAGAGAACATGATTTTGTTTAAAAAATGGAGTCAGTCATTTGAACTTCCAATAATAAACAATTCACCCAACCTCCAGCGTTTGGGGATATAGAGGGGAGCATCGAATCTAAAGTAATGCTCCCACATTAGGGAGATCCTTTTAACAAAATAAATCAGGAAGATTACCTGGAGTTTACACCTCACAACGACCTGAAATTCAGGATATTGGATGACCATGTTTTCCCAAAGATTAGGCGATCATATCTACATATGGTGGCATGTTGGACCCCAGTTTTTCCCTGCATCGAAATGCTAGGATGGATGATTGACCACACAGATGCAATGAAATACACAGTCAATAATGAGGAAGGAGAATGTGTTGGTGTTTTTCTTCTAGTAGAGGTACAACAATACTACAAACTCAGAGACCCATAGGAGATGCTGAATACAAAATTTGTGGTCAGATTTTATGAGCTCCATGACACCAGTAGGTTACTGACCTCATGGTGGAAAGAAGATAAGAATTTCACAAACATGAGAAATGTTTGGTGCAACATGGTAAAACTCAGAGAGCCTTATATGTATTTAATGACATTAATTTTTCGATTGTATGGGAAAACGATTGCTCAAAGTTTTCAGAAGCATGGATTCCCTTAGCATACACCATGGAAATATTTGGAAGTAGCTTCAATTGGGGAGCCATCATCTCCAAACAACTAAGTATTAACATCCTATGAGCCCAGACACCAAAGGATGGAGAAACACCAGTTTTTCACATGGCATCGTACATGTTGGATGTAATCTGCGTGAGAAACATTTTCGTAGGTGTTGGAACACTTTTAAAATTATAAACCTGAATATTTATCCTCTTTCTCATTATTTCATCTCAAAATTGAACTCCATTAATAAATCATTGTTGTCTTTTATCCTTAAAGAATACACAAGGTTCATCATCGATCCATATTCACCATTGATAGAACGAATCCTCTTTTCCTAACGTTTTGGAGCCGCCTGAATGTTAAAAGGGTCAAGCCTCTAGAGACTTGCTTCGGAATTTCAGATTTCAGAATTTCGGGCTTTAGGTGTTTCACCATACAACAATTCTGAAGTCTCGATATCCAAAACATGTGGATATAAAAAAGATAAACCAGTTTTAAATAAATTAATCTCGATTAATACTTAATTAATAGTTCCGTGATTTCAGAGTTCAGGCTCTTGCCATCTATCATATCCCTAATTCATGAAACCTGAACTCACAAATGTCGTAAGAATTAAGAAAGATTAATTAATAATTAAAATACAATTAAAAATTAATTAATCCCTGCGTGATTTCTCATTTTAGAAGTCATGTATTGAACTATTATAGGATATCCCGAGGCCCGAAACCGTGAAAAAACACTTAACGATAAACAAAATTAATTAAAGATTAAAGACAATTAAAATTAATTAATCCCTGCGTGATTTCACGTTTTAGGAATCTTATCTCAAGATGTTATCTCATATCCCGAAGTCTGAAACTGCAAAATACTATATGGTTAAACGTAATTCATTAATGGGTTAAGAAGAATTATTTCGTGATTAATGTTTTGTTGAATCATAACTCGGGTAAATTCAAATGTTGTTTGTCAAAGTTTCTAATCGTGAAACACCAGAAATTAATGACATTAATAATCGATCTACGACAATCATTCCAAATAAGATCCTATACCACCGCCTAAATATTTTTCATTAAGGAAAGAAAATACTTCGTCAGTAGAGGTATTTGTAAATCGATACAATTAAAGGAAGAGGATATTGAAGTTTGAATTTCATTGTGCGTTTTCATAGAACAACAAGTTTTCAAGATAAAGAGTTTTGTGCATTTCCTGTGACAGGTAACAAAGTGTTGAGCTCATGATACCATGGCTCCACAGAAAACAAATAAAACGTCTGGTGAAATATCTAACCCAAACAAAGACGTCCTTTCAGAAACTTCACCCAGAAGCATAGACACCATGAAAACCTGGAAACAGGTATTTGATATTCTATAGTACGAATTGATCAACTGCCCAGATGATTTGGGTGACGAGGAGACTGATACCTAGGCTACCAAATACAAAATGTTTTCTCAATCAGAGCTGCATAAAATAGAAATGAGGCCTAGGCTCCTGCCTTATAATGATATGATTGGTTGGGCGCTGGAAAACATTGATATCCCGACCAGGACCATCTGCAATTCACAAAAAGTCATGGTTGGGTCTTTCTAACTAGAAAATTTATAGGTAATGTACAAATTATCTCTAGTGCCCAATTTCATTTATAATTCCAACTTCCTACTGGACTTCGACAAGAAAGAATGCTTGCAATATGGAAATAACCTGCCTAACTTAATCAAGGAATGGTGCTCATGTCCTGAGAAGTTTAGAGCCGAATCCCATGGTGTATATTCTATTTCCTCATTAGAGCCTAACATGATGTATGTATCCATGCTGATGTGTAGACTTTACTGGAAGGAAAACACTACCCATTTCTTATTACCATGGGTGTCAATTATGCATATAGTAGCAGAGGGGTATTCTTTTGATTGGGCCAAAATATTATCCGACAATTTGGTTAGGGAGATTACAGAATATCAATCATCGAAATCCAAGGGGCAACTTGCCCCATTTTACATGTCGGCATACATCATCGATGTCATTTGTTTTATGACACCATTTCCTTTGATGGGATGGAGTTGGACTCCAACCAATGTCGAACCGATACATTTTTATCATTCGAAGCTTTGGGAGGATAAAGCGAAAGATTTCTTCTAGTAAATTTGCAACTATGTGGTGGTGCCAATGCATATAGCTATATAAAGTTGACAACCTCCTAGGATTTCTGAAAAAATAGTGACCAACCCATGGAAGATAGCGGATTGGTACATTGAATAACATTTCTCTTATATTAGGGTTTTTGGTTGTTTGGTTCCTTCTCATGCCTTGTCGAAGTTTCTACTAGATTGATTGGTGTGTCGTGAAGTAGCACATCAAACTATGCTTGGGGGAATCAGTAAGGAACGAAATGTAGTGCAGAAAAGGGTATGGCCTACCTTTCCCTTGTAGATCGGTATGTTTTCACTGTTAGATTTCAACCACTCAAAAGTAGAGGCCGTGGCCCTGGAAGAAATCAATCTTTTCAATATTGAATTCAAGAAACATGATCCTCAGAAGATCGTGGGTAATCACATGGACCTATACAATTTGAAAAGATACGAGCATGAAGATTCTCCTCAGGATGAAATATTTAGAGGAGCAAGATCCTATCAGGAAGTCTTGAGTCGATTCCAAACTCTGGATCCAGAAAAATTTGTTGAGTTTTATAATTTTCAAAGGCATCGAATAAATATCCTTCCTAAATTATTGCAGGGAGAAACCCCAACACCTCTAGCTACACAGAAAATTGGGACTCGAAGTTTAGAAACAGGGAGCTCTAGTGGTCAGGATGCTCAAGAACATTTGGAGAAAACTGAGGTTTTGATTCAGAAGGAGGACACCACATTGAAAAATCCACCAAGTGATCAAGCTAAAGCTCAGGCCGAGGTCTTGGTAAAAAAGGGATAAGAACAACCACCATTCACACAAGATAAATCAACTATTGATACAATCGGGAAACATCCATCCATCGAGATAGGCATCCCTATCCAATCTATCACACCTTTACAATCTAGTAGAGGGAACCCTAGTGCTGAAGTGGTATTCATAGAATATCTTACACCTATTTCGGTGGAATATATGCCCCCTTCTGACATCTTCTTCAACAAGAAGAGGAGAGATGTAGTAAAAAGAGAAGTACACCAAAAAGAGGGTGTGACTGTCAAGAGTCATAGAGTATTGTATGATGGACAATATTTAGAAGAAGCATAATTCGTTATGGAAGTGGCAGGTTCATTGGGAGGTTTTGGCACAACAAACCAATATTCGGTTGAGAATCTAAAATAACAGTTGAAGCAGAAAGATCTGTTGGTGAGCCAGTTGCAAAACCAAGTAAATACTATGGAGCAGAGTGTCAAAAGTGAGATGAATAAAGGTTTTGAGCATACTAGATCCTATGACAGGAAGGAGATTCAAAAACTTAATATCATCCTTGATGAGATGCATAAAAATTCACAGGCAAGCAGAGAACTAGCCATTCAACAGGGAGAGTTGGTCAAACAAATGCAGACTAAAATAAGCTTGACCAAGAACACAATTATGGATATATAGGCTTTCCAAGCCCAAGCAGTAGAGGTACACGAGAACATGGGATCATCCCAATAAATCCTTTTGACTAAAATAGAAGGAATTCAAAAATATTATTGATTGGCAGACCATTCTTTAAATAATATTTGCATAAAAGAGAAGGATGCCACTACGGCTAGAGTTACATTCCAGGAGGTTATCCTGTCAGTAGAAAAGGATGAAGTAGCCAAGTTCACTAGATTGTCCCTTTCAGAACAAACTCGAGGAGATATAATACTTAATACATGGGAGGCTAATATAGTTGAAAGTAAAAGATTGGCCAGGGAGGTGAAAAATCATTTTATGCTCTTGACAAAGAGTCACTGGACATTGGAAGAGATAATATCTCTGAAGCCCTGGGGAAAATTGATATAGCGAAAAATCAATTTGATTTTAAGACAAGTATGGAAGAAGCTTGAGCCTAAATTATGCAACTACGACTATAGTCTCTATCTCTAGAATCCAGGAGGATGGAATATATGTTGCCTCATATAGAAAATAAGTTATATATATTTTTAGGCAAATGATACAATAAGCCTTCCAGGCTGGTGGTGCAATTTGTGGGCAGATGCATTCAATACGTCGAGAAAGGGAAAGCCAACACACCTGGGAACAAATGATACACATGTCATGATTAGAGACTAGTTGTTTCTGAGCTGGAGTATAAGAAGAAGAAATGTCTTTGCCAGCCGACAAAGAGACAGAGAATTGTAGATGAAACGTTTCAGTTTTTATATATTGTAATATTTGATGTTTTTGAATTGCGAGAATTCCAACTACATAGGGTTGAGATATTTTTTGTATAAATGCATATTTTGAAGACTTAACAAAGGTTGCTTCTTGCCGAATGTAATAGAGAGAAAATCTCCTTCTGTGAGAATTAATACAAGTGCAAACAAAGATTCCAATTTTTGTGAAGTTTGAGTTATGTTTTCCTCTCGTATTCCATATTTCTAGTTTCCTTTATGTCATTACTTAATAAGTGAGTGTTTTTAATTTAGTACCACTACTACTATAATCACATTAAATTAGCTATTTGTTAAGGAAACTATTTTTCCTCTGTATTTGATGTAAGTAATTACAATACCTATGAGCTACTTGGATCACTGTATCTTATATCCTTTCAAGGGTGAATTCTTTATTTTCTTCTATTGTGAACAAGGTAAGATTCATATTTCATTGATGTCTCATTTTTTTTAATAGTTTTGTAAGTTTCCTTCACATCATCTGATTTTATAAATTGACTCAGACGACAAATTACGAACTTTGTCCTGTTCTGTCATTAATTTCATTTGAGGATTAATTCTTATATAACCAATGGAAGAAAAAGAACCTTTCAAAATATACTTTTATATTCATGACACCTTGACATTATTCTTTTAAGCCTTAAGTGTAATCTCAGGAAAAACATCTTTTTGGCATCGTTGTCGGGGACGGAAAAACAAAGTTATTTTTCCCTGGGAGAAACGACAATGTAATATTTTTTCTTTGATAGTGAACAAGGATTGAATACTGTATTAAGGATTTTATATTTCACTTGGAAACTCCACTATAGATAAACTGGAATTCAGAAGAAAGAATACCAGAAAGAACCCAGACGAGCAACAAACTATGCTTGTAGCCGATCCTGAAAAGCTATTAAGACCAAGGGGATACCTCAAGCAGGTTGTTGCATCCGCAAGTAAGGTTTACCAACCCCAAAATTTACAAATTAATGTTAAGGTTCCACTTGAACAATCAATATCACAAGAAGGTTACACACAAATCCACTTCAGAGATACGATAAACTTGAAGCCAAAATCATAAACCCYAAACTGTTTTTACCTGAGATAAAAGCTAAGACCGATTCGACTTCCCCATTTACTAGTAAAGGTAAAGGACCCCTTTAGATACCCACTTTTATTGATATTTTGCGGGTCCCCAAAGTAAAKTTTTTGATTCCACGAAACTCTAAGGAGTATATCTCTTATCCTGACTCAAATCCTCTTAGTTCTCMTGTTTATATATCATGTAAGTCTGAAGAACCCATTCCTCATTTCCCTTTTCCCCCGTCTTTAGATTATCTGTCTCCCATTGATCTATTTCTAGAACCCCTTTCTCCTCATCCTGAGGTAGTCGAAGGGTCACTACAATTTTACGAAAACCCTCTTTTTAGCTCTCGAAGTTCATCCCCTCAGCTTCAAATGGCTGCGGTTGGTGGAGGTGGCGTCAGAGGTGGTGCCAGAGGAGGAGGTGGTCAAGGAACACCACCTCCCCCTCCTATGATTTTTTCCAAAGTGGAATCCAGATACACTCCTTTAGTCCTTCCCCCTGTCCTTCATGACTTACCAGAAACATATATGAAGAACTTATCGAAATTCATGGGAGAAGGAGACCTAACTGCCATAGAGCACATAATGTTTTTGGATCAATTCACTAATATCCTCGACATTGAGCATGAGGATGTTTACTCAAGACTTCCGGTGGAAAATTTTGAAGGACAAGTCAGAATCTGGTTTCAAGGGCTTCTGATAGGTTCTATAGCATCTTATGACGCACTAGAAACCGCCTTTTTAAGACAGTGGGGAGAGAAAAAACATCACTTTTATTACCTAACAGAATTTGGGGCTCTAAGGAAAAAGAATTATGATTCAGTCTTAGAGTTCACCCAAAGGTTTAATACACTCTATCACAATATTCCAGTCGAAGTTAAACCCTCCTAGCCCGTGGCTAAAGTAACTTTCACAAGAGATTTTGAGCCCAACTTTGCCCTGCTTTTGAGGGAAAGGAGGTCTTTTTACCTCACAAGAATGCAGGATGACACCATTGAAATCGATCCGAATATGATGGCATCGGGAAAACTAAAAATTAAATTCGAGATGGTGGCCAAAGAAACCAAACGTTTTAGAGAACAAGCTAGACCCTCCGGATCTGGGAGGTCTGTGGAGGACAAAATGGATGACATGGCTAAAATAATCAAAGTGTTATTAAACAATATCTCTAGGATGGAACTTGATCGAGCTAAAAATGATGCTTTTGCTAAGAGATATTTCAGAAGGAATCCCAATCCCCAGATCCTACAAAGACCAGTAAAAAATAAGGACCAGAAAATCAAATCTCCTTTTAAAATATAAAACTTCATGCAAAGTGATGATATACCAGACTATGAAGAGTTAGATGAATATATAAACAACCTCAGTGATAACGACCAAGAACCTCACCTAACCAAGCATGATTACGAAATGTCTTTGGATCAAGAACCATTGTTTGGAAAGGAGGAAAGTATAAATAATATGGGAGAATATGATTATCAAGGAATCGTCAACTCTATAATGGCCGAGATTCAACAAAAATATAATTTAAGGCCAAGAGATAAAAATTCTACAACTGATCCATAGAAGAAAATTTTGTCGAGAAGTAAAAAGATTGATGCCTCTCAACCATTCACTGAAAAGATAACGGTCAAAATAAAAACAGTTTAAACACAAGATGTTAAGATGAGGACAACCGAAAAAAAAGAAACATAGACAAATAAAACAAAAAAAAAGAGAAACAAAGATCCCATCCAGAGAGGCTGAAAATTCAATTGGGAGTTTCAATCTAGAAAGCGAAATTAATAAGATTAAAATTCTGGTACCTCTGGTTGAACTGGCATAAAATCCGATGTATAGAAAACAAATTTCCAAGATGATATATTTCTCAGATGTTAAAAGTCATGCAGATAGTATTAATTTAGAATATGATAGTCCTACTATAATGTTTGGTCTGCATATCGAAAATTCCAAAGACCCTGTCGCTCCTTTTTATATTACGTTGACTATGCATGATCACCTACTCCATAACTTTATGTTGGATTCTAGAGCCTCACATAACTTAATGCCCAAAGTCATTATGGAAAAATTGGGTCTCGAGGTTACTATACCATACCGAGATCTATATTCTTTTGATTCAAGAAAATTTAAGTGCCTCGGTATGATTAAAGATTTGGTAGTTAATCTTGCACAAATCCTCGTGAAGAGTATTCTCATGGATTTAGTCATTGCTGATGTTCCTGGGAAGTATGGCATGTTGTTTTCTAGGTCTTGGGGTGCCAAACTTGGAGGATCGCTTCAACTGGATATGATGTATGCTACGATCCTGATTTTCAGTGGATAGTTCACCCGTCTATACAGAGAGACAAGATTGGCATATACTGTAAGTGACCCACAGAACCCAAATAATTATCCGGTATATGTTGTTGATCAATATCTAGGGAACTGCATATTATCAATTGATGATGGTTTAGATGAATGTGCAGAAGAAAATTGTACATATGAAGAAAACAAAAAAATAGAAAAAACAAATAAAAATGTAAATAGTGTAGGAGTTTGGAAGATGTTTTTTTATGGTGCTTCGTCTTGGGAAGGAGCAGGAGCCGAGGTGTTGTTTGTGGAACCTGGAGATGAATTCATTATTCCTTTCTCATAAATATTACAATGGGACATTGACTATACTAATAACATATGTGAATACGAGGCTCTTGTCTTCGGATTAGAGGCTATCAGGAAATTGAAAATTGAAAATCTGATAGTTTACAATGATGCAAAATTGATTGTAAAATAGATAAGGCGGCAGTATCAGGATAAAAATACAAGGCTAAGGTCATACAGGAACTGCACCTGGGATATAATAGAAAACAAATTATCATCGTTTAATAATCATCATATTCCCAGGGCAGAAAATCAACAAGCTGACTCCCTAGTGAAAGTGGCTGCCACTTTTATGCCACCTATGGTCTTGAAGCTAAAGCATCACATAGAAATGAGGCGCATGCCTTCAATACCAAAAAAAATTCAACACTAGGAGGTATTTGAAAACGATAATCAGATCAAGCAGTTTTTAGAAATGGTGGATGAATTTTTTGAGACACACATTGATCAGGAAAATCATAATGATCCTACTTGGATCATGCAAGAAGATGAAGATCCTCAGAAATTCCAAGATAAAATCGCTAACCACCGCATGTTGGTGCTAAAAAACAATCAGATTCCTAAGGGTATGATTCCTTTAGAAATATTATTTGATCAGGACGATATACCCCTAAAGTATACCTTGCAACCTCAACCTGAAGAGGTTGAATATTGTGATATAGGCACTAAGGAAAACCCTAAACTGGTCAAAATATCTAAATACCTTCCACCCGAAACAAAAAGTAAATGTGTTGAGTTACTCAAACAATACAAAGATGTCTTCGCTTGGTCTTACGATGAACTCAAAACTTACGATATGACTTTTATCGAACATAAATTCCCTTTGAAACAGGGCATCAAGCCTTTCATGCAGAAGCTTAGATAGATAAACCATGTACTCCTTCCTGTAATAGAAAGGGAAGTAAAAAAACTCCTGGATGCAAAGATCATTGTTCCACTCGGATATTCTGAGTGGGTAGCTAATTTAGTCCTAGTCAGGAAAAATAACGGTGAAATTAGAATCTGCATGGATTTTAGGAACCTGAACATATCATCCCTTAAAAACAATTATCCACTCCCTAAAATTGATCACATTTTGGAAAAAGTGGTCGGGGATAACCGCATGTCTATGATTGATGGGTTTTCAGGTTACAATCAAATTGCAGTCCATGAGAATGACAAAGAAAAAAATGCATTCACCACTCCATGGGGAAATTTGCAGAAAAAGGTTGTATATCTGAGTTCCTCTCATAAAAACACCCAATTTGAAAAAACAATCGTCTGAAACGGAGTTCGGGAAGTCAAGATATTGAAGTTTTAAAATCTACAAATTTTCAGGTTTTTTTTTGCGGACGACAGTGCAATTGTTTTTATTTATGTAGCATTTGGAGACCGAATTTGCCCAAAAAAATTACATATCTGAGTTCCTCTCACAATTTCACCCAATTTCAAAAAACAAATCAGCCAAAACGGAGTCCAGGAAGTGAAGTTATGAGCATTTTAATTCAACAGTTTTTCAGGGTTTTTCCGGAAAAAGCCGCGATTTTCTGTCGTAACTTATTGTTCTATTTTTTGGGGGTTTTCATAGAAAGATGTATTTTACAGGGAAATGTGATGGACCTAGTATTGAATCATTCATTAAAGAAATAAAGTAAGCATGGGAAGAGAATTGGCCCCATTGGGTAGATCTCAAATTGCAAGGTGATGCTGCCATTTGGTGGAAATCGCTTGATTATAAGGAGATGATGACACTCTCCAATGGAGAATTTGAAAAAATATTGTTAGACAAGTGGTCTCATGGAGAAAATAAGGATAAAGAGAGAACCAAGAGTTTATTTTCATGTGACAAATCTATATTACAGGTTCATGGTTGTATTCATAAAGAAAATATCATTGTTTCTATTAACCCTAGTTGCATGAATAATTTTATCAATGTTCAGTTGGTTAATAGATTGCAAGTTCCAATAAAGAATATTCAAAACACACAGGTTGAGGGTGAAAATGTTCAATTTTTTAAATATTTGAAGATTACCATGGATAAATATGTGTTTCATTCAGATTTTTATGCTATGGATATGGATGAAGTGGATATTGTTTTGGGATATCCTTGGATAGAATCAGTGGGTACCATTAATATTAATGTGTAAAAGAAGTTTTTAAAGTTGTGGTACAAGAAAAAGAAAATCACATTGCAGGATGTGTCTCTTAGTAAGAAATATGGACCCATGGAATCTAGCAAAGAAGTTATTTCTTAGTCTAAATTTTAATCAGAAGCAGAGTCTACAAAAGGAGATGGACATAATTAGGAAGTTAAGGATGTCATTGACTCAAAGGCACAAAGTGTTGCAAATTTGAAGAAAAAAGAAAAAATTTCTACAGTTGTTGTATATTTCCATCCACATCATATAGAGACACAAAAGTCATCAAGGCAAGGGTGTGTGCATCAACAAATTTATGCACCAGTAGGGCACCAGACAGGAAACTGATCAAGAGGTGCATGGAGGACTACCGAGACTACGAGAAGAGCTCAAGCTACAAAAACAATCCCATGGAAACCCTGAAATGATGCAGAGAAAGATTAGGGTGGCAAGGTAGCATATAGACATCATGTTCGACTTCCATTGGGATGGATGGATGGTCGTACTTGGTACCAGTTGGATACATTGCTTAGCCAGTCATATTGTATGGTTTCTTATCATGTTTCGAGGATGAAACATGTGAAGGGGGATGGAATGTAGTATACCTAGGGGGGTAATATGGGGTACCTAGGGAGGTACCCAATGGGAATGTAGTTATATGTTATTAGTGTAAGTCATTTAATATATGAGAATGTAGTCATTCAATGTAAGGTGGACTAGGTCCACTATATTAATAAAGGCCCACTATGGTAGTTGGATGTAATAAATGTGAAAAGGCTCTCTAGAAGGTTCCTAGGAGATAGGGAGAGCTATATAAA
>ML778369.1:95547-143566 GCA_009831015.1 Picea engelmannii | reverse complement strand
CTTATACATTTCTGATCAATGGTTAAGTACGAGAGTAATGTAAAATTATATGCAAAACAGATTAAACATATAGTAAAGAGAAGAGATGTTGTATACCTTTGGAAAGATAGAGTAAAGTGATAATATGAGTTTAAATGTGAGTGCAACAAGAGTGTAATGGTGGAAAAAAGTGTGGGCAAAAAGGTACATTGTATGGTCCTAACAAGCCTCACATGATGTATGTATCCATGATGATGTGTAGACTTGATGGGAAGGCAAACACTGCCCATTTCTTATTACCATGGGTGCCAATTATGCATACAGTAGCAAAGGGGTATTCTTTTGATTGGGCCAAAATATTATCCGACAATTTGGTTAGGGAGATTACAAAATATCAGTCATTGAAAGCCAAGGGGAAACCTGCCCCATTTTATATGTCGGCATACATCATGGATGCCATTTATTTTATGACACCATTTCCTTTGATGGGATGGAGATGGACTCCAACCAATGTCGAACCGATACATTTTTATCATTCAAAGCTTTTGGAGGATAAAGAGAAAGATTTCTTCTACGAAATATGAAACTATGTGGTGGTCTCGATGCATATCACTATATATGGTTTCCCACCTCCCAAGATTTCTGAAAAAATAGTGACCGACCTGGGGAAGATAGCGGACTGGTACATTGAAGAGCATTTCCTTTACATCCAGGTTTTTGGTTGTTCGGTTCCTCCGCATGCCTTGCCGAAGTTTCTACTAGATCAATTGGTGTGTTATGAAGTAGCACATCAAACTGTGCTTGGGGGAATCAATAAGGAACTAAAGGTAGTGTAGAAAAGGGTATGGCCCACCTTTCCCTTGTAGATCAATATGTTTTCACTGTTAGATTTTGACCACTCGAAAGTAGAGGCCATGGCCCTGGAAGAAATCAAGCTTGTCAATATTGAATTCAAGAAACATGATCCTCAGAAGATCGTGGGTAATCACATGGCCCTCTACAATTTGAAAAGATTCGAGCATGAAGATTCTCCTCAGGATGAAATATTTAGAGGAGAAAGATCCTATCAGGAAGTCTTGAGTCGAGTACAAACTCTGGCTCTAGACAAATTAGCTGAGTTTTATAATTTTCAAAGGCACCGAAGAAATATCCTTCCTAAAGTATTGCAGGGAGAAACCCCAAAACCTCCAGCTACACAGAAAATTGAGACCTGGAGTTTAGAAATAGGGAGCTCCAGTGGAAAGGATGTTAAAAAACATTTGGAGAAAATAGAGGTTTTGATTCAGAAGGAGGACACCACATTGACAAATCCACCAAGTGATCAAGATAAAGCTCAGGCTAAGGTATTGATAAAAAAGGGAGAAGAACAACCACCATTCACACCAAATAAATCAACTATTGATACAGCGAAGAAACAACCATCCACCGAGATAGGCAGCCCTATCCAATCTATCACACCTTTATAGTCCAGTAGAGGGAACCCTAGTGTCGAAGTGGTATTCATAGAATATTTTAAGCCTATTTTAGTGGAAGAGATGCCCCCTTACGACATCTTATTCAACAAGAAGAGGAGATTTGTAGTAAAAATAGAAGTACACCAAAAGGAGGGTGTGACTTTCAAGAGGCATAGAGTACTGGATGATGGACAAGCTTTAGAAGAAGTAGATTTTTCTATGGAAGTGGCAGGTTCATTGGGAACTTTTGCCACAACAAACCAGTATTCAGTTGGGAATCTAAAAGAACAGTTGAAGCAGAAAGATCTGTTGCTGAGACAATTGCAAAACCAAGTAAAGACTGTGGAGAAGAGTGTCATAAGTGAGATGAATAAAGGTTTTGAGCAGATTAGAGCCTATGACAGGCAGGAGATTCAATAGCTTAAGATTAGCCTTGATGAGATGCATAAAAATTCACAGGCAAGCAAAGAACTAGCCATTCAACAGGGAGAGTTGGTCAAACAATTGCAGGCTAAAATAAGCTTGACCGAGAACACAGAAAAGGATATATCGGCTTTCCAAGCCCAAGCATTAGAGGTACACGAGAAGCTGGGATCAACCCAACACATCCTTTTGATTAAAATAGAAGGCATTCGAAACTATTATCGATTGGCAGACCATTCTTTAAATAATATTTGCATAATAGAGAAGGAGACCGCTGCAGCTAGAGTTACATTCTAGGAGGTTGTCCTGTCAGTAGCAAAGGATGAAGTAGCCAAGGTCACCAGATTGTCCCTTTCAGAAAAAAACTCGAGGAGATATAATACTTAAGACCTGGGAGGCTAATATAGTTGAAAGTAAAAGATTGGCTAGGGGGGTGAAGAATGCTTGTGAAGAAGCATTTTATGATCTTGACAAAGAGTCACTGGACATTGGAAGAGATAATATCTCTGAAGCCCTGGGGAAATTGATATAGAAAAACATCAATTTGATTTCAAGACAAGTATGGAAGAAGCCTGGGCCGAAATTCTACAACTGAAACAGATTGACCTTACTCAGATAAATAAATGGATAGTCAATACAAGTCTATGACTACAGTCTCTATAATATCTAGAATCTAGGAGGATGGAAGATAGGCTACCTCATATAGAAAATAAGTTATATACTTTTGAGGAAAATGATACAACAGAGCCTTCCAGCCTGGTGGTGCAATTCGTGGGTAGAGGCGTTCAGTGCATTGAGCAAGGGAAAGACAACACGTCTGGGAAAAATGATACACAGGTCATGATTAGAGACCATTTTTTTCTAAGATGGAGTACAAGAAGAAGAAATGTCTCTGCTAGCTGACAAAGAGATAGAGAATTGAATATGAAACCTTTCAGTTTTTATATTTTGTAATATTTAATGTTTTTGAATTGCGAGAATTCCAACTTCCTAGGGTTGAGATATTTTTTGTATAAATGTATAGCTTGAAGACTTAACAAAGGTTTCTTCTTGTTGAATGTAATAGAGAGAAAATCTCCTTTTCCGAGAATTAATACAAGTGCAGACATAGATTCCAATTTTTGTGCAGTTTGAGGTATGTTTTCCTCTCATATTCCATATTTCTAGTTTCCTTTATGTCATTCCTTGATAAGTGAGTGTTTGCAATTTAGTACCAATGCTACTGTAATCACATTAAATCAGTTATTAATTAAGAAAACATTTTTTCCTCTGTATTTGTTGTAAGTAAATACAATACATGTGAGCTACTTGAATTATTGTATCTTATATCCTTTCAAGGGTGCATTCTTTATTTTCTTCTAATGTAAACAAGGTAAGATTCATCTTGCATTGATACCTCATTTTTTCTAATAGTTTTGTAAGTTTCCCTCACATCATCTGATTTTATAAATCGACTCAGACGACAAATTGCAATCGTTGTCTTGTTCTGTCATTAATTTCATTTGAGGATTAATTCTTATATAACCAACAGAAGAAAAAGCACCTTTCAAAATCTACTTTTTATATTCATTATGCCTTGACATTACTCTTTTAAGCCTTAAGTGCAATCTCAGGAACAACAACAGGTATGAATTTAAGTTGGCATGTTTTCGAGCTACCCATGCATTCTTATTTCAGTATTCTATGGGAAAATAGGTACAAAACAATTTATGCCCTGATATGTGATGAGTTCATAGCTCGAGTGCACTTCATTATATTTAAAAAATAATTCCCAAGGCTTCCATGACATCCAAAAATATGATCTCCAAAGTGGGCCACTGGTATTTTGAAGAAACAAGAACTTATATCAGAGTGTTCGGGGCTACTAGCACACCACACCTACTCCTTGTTCATGTCCCGGACCATCTCATTTTGGGAGAAATTTGTTACCAAACCATTTTACAAGGCTATAATTCCTCTTTGGTAAAGGATAAGAAGAGGGCTTTCATACCCTATGGTTTTCATATCAGAGTTTACATGGTAAAATACACTACACATGTGAAAAAAGAGGGATTAAGTTATCTTGAGTATCAGTTCCCCACAGGTCGTTTTCACAATCATGATCCAAAATTCCTAGTACTCAAGCACGTGTCGCAGGTGTCCTCATGTTGGCCATATGATTATGATAGCTTCGAAGATGATATATTTACCGAGGGTGCCCAGGATTGGGAGGAAGTGATCCATAGAAGGGATAACCCTAATATGACCAAATTCAAGGCAATGACTATGGATGAACAAGTTGAGACAATAGAGCAGAAAGCTCAAGAATCCCTCGAGGTAAGAGAAGAAAATAGAGATGCAGAAGTAGAAAAGGAACGAAGGAGGGGTATATTGTTACTAGAAGAAGTTGAAAGAGATATGCAAAGATTAGGGGAAGATCCACCACTTAATCCTTTGATAGGACCCTTTAGGATTACCCCGATCGATAAAATTAATCACGAGAAAGAGATAAATGGTTGTTACAGAAAGATTTTAATCACCCCATGCAACTTGCTCAGAAGGACTTTTCCATTTCCCTATGAAAACTTGAATTCCCATTTTTTCAATTCCCAAAGAAAAAAAAAACTATTTTCCACATATGTGCTCCCTAACAGCTATACAACATGCATATATGTAGGTTGCACCATGACAGCCTGCATACATCGGGTTTTGTTCCCAACATTAAAAAAATGGTGTCGGGTTTCCATGTCACGTCATGATATATGTGATCCTTGACCTTCCATATACTGGAAATGTTCTGACTCGGCCCTTCAGTTCCATTTGAAGGCTATAAATAGGCCATATCCAAGTTGTGGAAAGAAGGAGAATAATTCAACTTTGAGAGTAAAGTTACTCTGGAGAAATTATTCACTTCATATTGAGTCTGCATCCCTTTATCCTTTTAAGTATGAACACAATGTTTATCCCCCAAGCTCTTCCTTATTTGATGGAGAACCTCATTGTCTCTCTTATATGATCTTACCTTTCAAGGAGGATTGAAGTGGTGGAGGCCCAGTTGGAAGGGACTTAGTTTCTTGGTTCCGAACGTGCCGACACAAAAGTTTGTCATTCATACACTTCTGTTGATTACATTTTAATAGAAATACTCTTTTCTCATCCAATTAATGTCTCGCAAATATTTGAATTGTTATTCCATGGGAATATTTGTTATGAATATTGATGGATTATGCTATTATATGTGCTAACTTTATATATTATCACCATATGCTTGTGTATCTTGGTTTTTGAGGACAAGTTGTAGGTTTATAGCTTTGAGTCAAGTGCTCAATGGTGGACTTCGTCGAATGTTTGGATGAGGTAGGATCTTTATCTTGTCTTGTTAGCATGTTTGTTTATATAACATACTTGATATTAGAGTTGATTTTTGCAGTCATTTCCATTTTTTGTGGTTTACCCCATGACATAGAGTGATTTTCCTCGTAACAGAATTGGCGACCATACTGGGGAGGGAATCTTCTTTTCGGGGTTTGGAGTGTTTTTCTCCTTTGATTTCTCTCAGTTATCTTGAGTTTCTTGTTGTCTGATTGCTTGACAACCTATTTTCATTTTGAGTCTGGGTTTCTTGGCCTTATCCTAAACCTGGTAGTGTTTCAATACATATACGTGGGTTTTCCCTTGACAGACGCATACAAACGCGAGTTGTTATTCTGTAGGGGGTGTATATACACGGTTTTCTCCTGAGTTGTCATGTACATCATTCGTGTTTGCTTGATTTTTGAGTTTTATGTTTGTTGGGTAAGTTTTGATGGTTGCTGACTCTTCCTGGGTTTCTGTCATGACTGTTAAGTTCCTATAGAGTGATAGGAAACCTTTATTTGGTTGAATTTTTGGGAGTTCTTTCTTTCTCATCATTTTCATTTCATTGGTTGTCCTTACATCTTGGGGTTGGGTGTTTTATTCTTGATATACTGCTTGGTTTGTCTCTTTTTGCTTACAGTAGGATTTATATATCAAGCTATTGTTCAATCCTTGCATTTTCATTATTTTATATTGAAAATACAAAAAATATACATTTTTCATCATGACATTTGATCTTTTGGGTTCTTATCATTGATCTTGATACATGTATGGAAATATTTCATCTTATTTGAAATCACAGAGTTGAATTGAAAATTGCATTTTGAAAAAATCTTATCATTTGTTGAGAATTGAAGTTAGGACTTTGCATCATATTCATATTCATTTCTTTTAGTTGTTGAGTCATAACATCATCAATTTCATGACCATGCATTTTGAATAAACAAATCCACTAAAAGTAATGTTGATAAATTTAAAATTGATTAGAAACGACTTTATTTTTCAAGGTGCACAAACTAGATTAATATTTAGAGCCTTCGAATAGGATTTTGTGAGTAAACTTCTCCAAGGTTATTAAACTCAACATATGTGTCTCACTAAGGGAGTATTGAAATCCATTGTATAATTGATTACATCAAGAGGCTCCTCTCACAGTGGATTTAAGCATGAGGTCACATGAAGTCGTTTGAGGAGATATCCCTCCAATACCTTCTTAGAGTCAGAGATATTTCTGGGGATCTATTCATATATGGGGGTCTTGCTAGTACCTTTACCTCTGTGAGAGGCGGTGCTTTTGAGATTTCAGTCTTTGTTACGCTTCCCATATGGTGGACCTGACTTAATATTGTTCGTCTGTGCATTGGTTATATTTTAGTGGAGTAGTTGCTTGACATAGGTAGCCATATAGGTTACTTGCAGGGGTTATTCTATAGGTACCCTGAGTCAGATAAGGTTTGAACAACACACAACCTTTATGGAGGATTACCTCTCCAAGGGGATCTGACCGACTTGTTGTTAATCCCACGAGGGCCCTTATAACTGATTTTTATTCCTCTGATCTTTTATAGGGAGTCTCAGGCCCCTCTTGGGCAAGGCATACCTACTCTAGGGAAGAAGGCCCCTTTCAACCACTTTATCATGTTTTTGTGCATATTGGCATTTTGTTTATTTTTGGTGTTCTCTTTGAATGTTAGTTGGCCTTGGGATTTTGTATTGTGTCATGAGTTTTCATCATTATAGATAGTGGATTCCCCTTGACTCCCTTGGTTAGTGCCACCCATCCCATGGTATTTTCTCATTTTATGGGGACAAATCCATCTGTGTTTCCTAGTGGTATGTAGAATCATGATACTCAGTCAATACCTTGGGTCTCTAATCATTTTTCTCTTGATATTCCAGTCATTTCTTCACACTTGCCATCCTATCCCTCGCCTTCTTATATGAATCTTAGTTTTGGATCTGGTTGCATGATGCCTCCATTTCATACATTTTCATTTGATGGGAGTCATATCCCTCAACCAACTCTCAAAGTGGGAGGTTGGAATTTTCCTTCCCATAGATCCAATCCTAGCTTCACTTTTCCAAGAGAAAGTGTTCAAATGGGTTCAGTTATTCCAATTATTCCACTTCATCCATATATCCTTCTTCCAATATGTCAATTCCTACAAACACTTTTCCCATGGAATACTTTCATATATCCTCCCATATTTCATCTGGAGGGAATCGGTTTTATAGTATAGTCAACCCCCTTCATGGAGTTCCTTCGTCTGGGGGAAACGTATATCCTCATATGAGTAGCCCTTGTCATGACTTTTTCTCTTCACAAACGTCTTCCTCGGTGATGATTCCTTTACAACTGATGCAGTAGAATCGCTCCAGCTCAGTAATGCACCAGCCAACCAACACATCAATGCACATTCAAGGAGGGGAGAGATGACAACACCCTCATTTTTCCCTCATATTTTAAATTTCAAATTTGTAATTTAATGCAATTAAATGTTTGTAAGGTTGGAAGAGACAAAACCATGCCTTTGTGCAGGAAAGATATGATGTCACCTTAATGGTTGACAGGATGATGAAGATCTAAATCCGATCCGCACTAGACAACCATTGATTGTAATTCAATGTAATTTAAAGAGAGTAGATAGATGGAGGGAAAGGCTCGAGGAGCCCCTCTTTTATAAAAGATCTTTGTATATTGATTCAATAGGAAATAACATGTAGAGAAGAGCGAGTAGAGAGCTCAAGATAGGAGAGAACTGAGACTCTGTGTCAGTCCAGTATTTGTATCCATTGTACAGACATTCTAAGATTAATACAAAGTCATTTTCCTACATATGATCCTATGTGTTTATGTGTATTTGATGAATGTCATTTGTGTGTTCATTTTATGTTTTAGATGTATGTATTAGATTCCATATGTAGGGTGTAGACATAATTCGTTGTCTGTGAGTTTTTTAATTTCAGTCTGGGTTCTTTGTGGCTAAATGCAAGGAGTGCATGAAAGAGTGTTGAGGACTCTGTGATCCAGTGCAAAGAGTGCACATCTGAGTTCTGTGTTTAATTCAGGAAAGAACATGCCAGGAGGGCACACCAGAGGAATCATAAACTTGAGGGAGAAGCCTCAAGGTTACTGAACACCTTGGAGGAGAGACTCTACAGAGGAAGGCACAGAGAGACAAAATTGTTGAGGATTCTGTAGAGCTCTGCCAAGTGGGCATAAAGCGAGTGCAAGGAGTACACAAAGGAACTCTGTTTTGAGTTCGGAGAAAAGGAGTGTCAAGGAGAAGACACTTACAGAGTTGTTGAAAACTCTAGAGGAAGACCTTTGAAGAAGTGTACTAGGCCAACACTTGGATGAAGTGTTGAAAGACAACCATCTGGAGGCTAGTCAAGCGCAAGGAGTGAGCGCAGAGAAAACTTGTTTCAAGTTCAAAATATCAGGAGGACGAGCACAGAACGTTCCAAGAAGGCATCCAAAAGTCTCTTAAAGGACACACAAAAGGGTCAAGGTTTAATTTCATTGCCAAATATCAGGGATAGTGCTTCGAGAAACATATACGAGACCCAAATTCACTGGGCTTGTAGAGGAATCAAAGGTCGAAGCCTTTGACACTTAGGAATTCTTCCAAGTTGGGACAAAGCACAATCTCAAGAGGAGGATCAAAAACTACCGTCAGATCAGCTGCAGGGGAAGAGATATGGGTCATTTAATCCCACATCCAGAAACACTGAAGGAGCGTGCAGAGGAGGATAGATCTCAGTTATTAGATCTGATCACATGGACCAAAAACCGTTGGATCCAGTTAAGGTGAACATGCCTTAACCCTTTGGAAGTGCGCAGGAGAGAAGACTTGTGAAGTCGCAAAGTTCTGAAGTTAGTCGGAACCATCGATCGAGAGAGGACACGTGGTGAGGGATCAACATTGTGTTGATTCACAACTTGGGAAGTCAGAGATAGGAGTTGTGGGAACTCGTGAAGTTCGAGTTCACGACTTGATCTCAACCATTGGATCATGGAGAGATCTAGGTCATTGATAAGGAAAGCATAGAATTGGGAGTCGGGAGAAGAGAAGGAGGTCAGCTTCCAACTTCACGAAATGTGAAGTCCTGAGTTCACGAAGGAGAGACCAGGCCCATTGTATCATGGGGAGTCGTGGACCATTGATCTAACACGAGCACAAATTCAGGTTTCATAAGAAGGGAGATGAGAAATATTTCGGAGATGCAAAGTGCTCAGGAGTTGATCCTCAGGTCATAGTCGTAGGTCACATAGATGGAAGTTAAGGGAGGAGCTAGCATGCGCTAGTCTCTAGTTCGGGAGTTCGGGAGTTAAAAGAGTCGGGGATGATTCACATCAAAACACCTGACATGCGAAGTCACAAAAAACCTTTTGGTTAGGTGTGTGGTCACATCCAATGATCATGTGGAGGAGGCTTGCACCCAGTGCTAGTTCGCATGGGTGGAGTTTCTTCATAAGGACCTATGGATTATTTCTTGGAGGTTTCTGCAGGGAATCAAAGAGTTGCTTCAGCTCAAAGAATTGGAACAATCCTAGACAGGGAGGTCAACAGACCCCGCAGAGGTGGGGTATCTGCATCAAGTGGTATCAGAGATACTTTTTGTCTGTAGACAATAGGCAGAGGGAGGCAGAGAAAGAAGAAGATAGTTTGACTACATCAAGTAGAATCAAGAGCTTGATTTTCATCCGTAGATTTCAGGTGAAGGAGAAAAAGGAGGAAGTTGTTATCTTTTTTGTTCCAGGTAGTAGGTAGGAGATAAAGGAGATAGTTTGATACCATCAGGTGGTATCAAAAGTTGAATTTCATCTGTATGCAATAGGTGAAGGAAGACAGAGTGTTGGTGCTTTATGTCGTGATTGTTTCAAGGTGTACAATAGGTAATAAATAGTCAGGTGGGATGTAGGAGAAGCTAGGAATTCTCTTGGTTTCAAAGTGAACAAAAAAATTGCCAAGAGGGAAGGTAGAGGAAGAATATGGCTACTAAAGTCCATGAACATGGTCCAAGAGAAGACCACCACCAGAAAATCAAGGCTGAAATTGACAAAGAGCTCGCTGAGATAAGAGCACAAATGGAGAATCTTGCATTTAAAATGTAGCAAGATGAAAAAGTACATTGGGTGTATGAATGGCCCATGAAGAAGAAGGTGAAGTGTCCATTCAAGAGATTATTGACCAGAGGAAAATAGAGGTTGTTGAGAGTGCGATTGAGGTATATTGAAATCCTCAAAGGTGAAGAGGAACTGATTCACATATGTGAACCAAAGACTGGGAGAAATCTCAATGATGAGGAGGAGAAGAGAATAGTTGAGGATCTCATAAATTTCCAGGGGGGAAGAAGTGAACTTTCAAGTTTCCAAGTGGGCAATGAAAGGAGATTAGTGGATGGTCTTATAGACTTCCAAGAGGGTAGTGATGGAAGTTCAAGTTTCTAGGTGGGAAATGTAGAGGGATCATTGGATCTCATAGACTGCCAGGAGGGAAGAAGAGAAATCCTATATTTCTAGGTGGGCAAGGGAGAAGACATGAAATCAGCTGAGAGTTCATATCAACAAGGGGAGATGATGGAGGAAGATTAGAAATGCATTCTAATCATTGGAGGAATTGAGGTATTCCTACCAGGCAACCCAGTTGAGGCTAGAGAATGTGTTGCAGATGCAACAACAGAAGAAGGATAGCCAAAAGTGACTGTCATAGAGGAAGAAGTGAAGGAGAAGCAATTGATGTTTTCCTCGGAAGAAGGAGAAGAGAATTTTGCAGAAATGCTCAAAATTTTCAGCCAGGAAGATGAACAGGGGATGACTGCAGTATTGGAGCCTACAAAAGAAGAGGGAGCAGACATCGTGGAATTTGTTGATCTATGTGAAGAATTAGAAACCCTAGAGAGAAGGGTGATAGTGAAAAGAATTCACATCCAACAGGTTAAGTTGGAGATAGATTGAGGAGCATACCAGCCTGGAGAGCAGCTGGAGGAAGTTGGGGTTGAAACAACACAAGGAGAAATGGCTAAAGCTAATCTGTCAGAGGAGGTGACTGAGCATCGTGTCAATCAATAAGATACTGTAGAATTGGAGTCTACAACAGGGTGGCAAGATAAGGCCCCAAGAGATGGAAAAAACATCAGGCGGGATCGAGTTGATCTACCCATTGACAAGAAGGAAGAGTTGCAGCCGAGAAGACTTCATAAATAGAAATAGCCAATAGAGCAGCTGGAAGAGGTGATTGAGGAAATAAGGAGTTTTATGTTGAGGTTAGCACAAGAAGTAGACAACAAAGGGAATCTGAACAGAGGAGAGCCTACCATAGTAGCAGGGAAGGATAAGAAGAAGCAACAACAACAACAAAGTAGTGGAGTAGATGGACAACTCCAAAGAACAATTTGGGATCCAAGTGGATTTCAACATAGCTGGAAATCTCATGAGAAGGAGCTCATGATTTTTTCACAGCAGTGGAGTATGATGCAGGAGCATCGCTCCAGCTCAATAATGCGTCAGCCAACAAGCACATTAGTGTGCATTCATGAAGGGGAGAGACGACAACGCTCTCATTTTGCGTTCATCTTTTAAATTTCAAAATTGTAATTTAATGCAATTAAATGTTTGTAAGGCTAGAAGAGACAAAACCATGCCTTTGTGTAGGCAAGAGATGATGTTGCCTTAATGGCTGATAGGATGATGAAGATCTAAATCTAATCCGGACTAGACATCCATTGATTGTAATTCAATGTAATTTAATGAGAGTAGGTAGATGGAGGGAAAGGAGCCCCTCTTTTGTAAAATATCTTTGTATATAGAGTCATTAGGAACTAGCATGTAGAGAAGAGCGAGTAGAGAGGTCAAGAGAGGAGAGAACTGAGACTCTGTGGAAGTCCAGTCTTTGTAACCATTGTACATACATTCTGAGATGAATACAAAGTAGTTTTCCTACATATGATCCTATCTTTTTATGTGTATTTGATGAATGTCATTTGTGTGTTCATTTTATGTTGTAGATGTATGTGTTAGATTCCATCTACAGGGTGTAGACATAATTCGTTGTCTGTGATTTTTATGATTTCAGTCTAGGTTCTTTGTGGCTAAATGAAATGAGTGCATGACAGAGTGTTGAAGACTCTATGAGCCAATGAAAAGAGTGCACATTCGAGTTCTGTGTTGAATTCAGGAAAGAACGTGTCGAGAGGGAACACCAGAGGAATAAAAAACACGAGGGAGAAGCCTCAATTTTAATGAACACCTTGGAGGAGAGACTGTGAAGAGGAAGGCACAAAGAGACAAAATTGTTGAGGATTATGTAGAGATCTATCAGGTGGGAATCGAGCGAGTGCAAGGAGTGCACAAAGGAACTTTGTTTTGAGTTCTAAGAGAAGGAGTGTCAAGGAGAAGACACTTACAGAGTTTTTGAAAACTCTGGAGGAAGACCTGTGAAAGGAGTGCATGAGGCCAACACTCAGATGAAGTGTTGAAAGATAGCCATATAGAGGCTATTCAAGCACAAGGAGTGTGCACAGAGAGAACTTGTTTCAAGTTTAAAAACTCGGGAGGATGAGCGCAGAATGTGCCAGGAAGGCATCCAAAAGACTCTTAAAGGGCACAAATAAGGGTCGAGGTTCAATTTCATTTCCAAATATTAGGAGGGATAGTGTTTCCAGAAATGTAGACAAGACCTAAAGTCACTAGGCTCACAGAGGAATCAAATATCAAAGCCTTTGACACTTAAGAATTCTTCCAAGTTGGGAGAAAGAACAAGCTTAGGAGGAGGAGCGATAGCTGTCATCAGATCAGCTGCAGAGGAAGAGATCTAGGTCGTTGAATCTCACGTCCAGACACACAGGAGGAGCATGCAGAGGAGGACAGATCATAGCCATAACATCTGAGCACATGGGCCAACATCCATTGGATCCAGTTAAGGTGAATGCGCCTTAACCCTTTGGAAGTTCACAGGAGAGCAGACTTGTGAATTCGCGAAGTTCTGAAGTTAGTTGAAACCGTCCATCGAGAGAGGACACATGGCAAGGGATTAGCATTGTGTTGATTCGTAACTCGAGAAGTTAGAGATAGGAGTTATGGGAACTTGCGAAGTTCAAGTTCATGACTTGATCTCAACTGTTGGATCACGGAGAGATCTGGGCCGTTGACAAGGAAAGCATAGAATTGGGATTTGGGAGAAGAGAAGGAGGAAAACTTCCAACTTCATGAAATGCGAAGTCCTGAGTTTGCGACGGAGAGACCATGATCCTTGGATCACGGGGAGTCATGGACCATTGATCTGATGTGAGCACAAGTTCGGGTTTCGAAAGAAGGGAGACGAGCAATATTTCGAAGATGCAAAGTGCTCAGGAGTTGAGCCCGAGTTCATAGCCGAAGGTCACATAGATGGAATTTAAGGGAGGATCTAGCACGTCCTAGGCTCTAGTTCGAGAGTTTGGGAGTTAGGAGAGTCGAGGTTGATTCACATCAAAACACCTGAAATGCGAATTCACGAAACACCTTTTGGTTAGGTGCATGGTCACAGCCAGTGGTAACGTGGAGAAGGCTTGCACCCAGTGCTAGTTCACATGGGTGGCGTTTCGTCATAAGAACCTGTGGATTATTTCTTAGAGGTTCCCACAGGGAATCAAAGAGCTACTTTAGCTCAAAGAATTGGAACGGTCCTGGATGGAGAGGTCAACAGACCTTGCGAAGGTGGGGGCGCTACATCAACAACCCTTTATGAATAATTTTGGAGGAGGATACTACCCTGTCGGGTAGGGCCAAGGTGTATACCAGAACCCTTACTAGCCTACAATTTCTCAAACCTAGTATTTCTAAGAACCTTGGTCTCAAATGACGCAACCATTCGATGCAAGTCATGATGGGGGCACAACTCTAGTCATTTTTAGTCACACTGCACATACATCACCAACCTATGTTAATCATGTTTTGGATACATCACCAACCTCTGCAAATCATGTTCAAGATGAGCCATTATCCCCTGCAAGTCATGCTGAGAGCATGTCACCAGCCACTATAAGTCATGTTTGGGGAATTCATACGATTGAGAAGCCTCGACGTATAGGAAATAAGCCCAAGTTAATTTTTAGTATTTGGAAAGGGAATCACCTTACTCGGTTGCACCCTGCTACTCTCGTGGTACGAGAAGAACAATCCTTGTCTGATAGCCCTTCGAGTTTTGAATCGTCTTTGGTTTCCCAACATACTAATCCTTCTTTTATTGATACAACTTTTGTTTTGACGAAATCTTCATACAATGCCACTCCTATTTTGAGGAGTGAGGGGTCTTTCAACCATGTTATTAAAATTTCTATTCTTGTATCTTCTAAACAAGGGAGCATTCCACTCTCCCTGAGTATGTTGCCTCCAAGTCCTAGGGAAGTTTCCTTTGATTGGAATGATCTTGTGGAGTGTCTACTTCCTTCTACTACACCCTTCTAGATAAGGGGAATTATTCGATATATCGAAGAAAAGGTGACCACTACAAGTATTTTATCATCCTCGACTTGGAAATATTCGAGTTTTCCCAAGATTCTGTCAACTATGTCTGTGTTGTTGACTTTCCATATAAGTCCTGCACAAGAGCCCTGGCCTACCCTGTGATAGGATGCTTAGAAAAACTCCCACGAGTCCGGTTTAATCTCTTTTCTGACTCTCTCAAAAAGAGAAAATATTTCCAAGTGAACTTGTCTCTTCCACACTCGTAAATTGGATTTGACAGGAGGTCTATTTGGTGTAGGTTTAAGCCTTTTTCAGGCCAAGTAGAATAAATTTATGAAAAAGGAAATTCTTTGGAGTTAAGTTGTAATTGCATCTCATCCTCTCGCGTGTAGTATTGTGCCTATTTTCAGTTCTCGATTTTTCATTATAACCCTATTATCCCAACAGTTTTCATCATCATCCAAGCAAAGCCTTGTTTCTATCCTTTGCATTTTTGAAACCCTATACCCTACGAGGAAACATTCCCACGAGTGTCCATATTTTGCATGCACCTCCTTGCATTGAGCATAGGTATTTTTCACTGCTAGAACCAATTGCTTACTCGCGACACTCGTTTCCTCCTCTGTATCATATAATTCATTTGCCTATGAAAAAACAAAAAAAGACAGGTAGGAAAAGGATATTATCTCATGTTGGCAGCAGTCATGTCTCCTTTGAATAGAGCACAAAATTTTGAGTCCACTTGTCATCCAAAGTTTGGGTTTAGCATGACCTTAGGAATCTGATCTCATTACTTAGAGTTTACTCCTTCGACTAGTAATCTTCGAGTCCCTATGGAGATTTTGATCGATGTCTCCTACATCCCAAACTTTCATCATTGATTCTATGCTACCAAAGTCTTCTATATGTCTCATGCTCTTGTTCAATGGATGTCTATAATCCCGTGTCAGCCATTTCTCAGAACTCTTGACTTTGCATGTCAGACATACCCTCAGTATGTCTTAGATTTACATGAATTTGTAGTCCTATGATGCACCTTGGTCCTGCTTTCATTATAGGTAGGTAACCTTGAACCCAACAGTCGACATCTCCTCATTGGTTGTTAGCTAGGGGGTTTCCCTTGTGTTCGATGGAGATAAATATATTCACACATTGGGATTTGTGCAATGTCTTAGATTCCATTATCCTTATTGGTGGTTTCCTCACCTTTGTCAACAATTTTCCTTATTGGCTGCTATTCATAGGGTCTTTTTCATGCACTAATTGCATCTGGTGCATGCAAAATACGCACAAGGTCATTGGTTCATGAACATGTTCTTCATCCGAGTTCCTCTAAATCATCAAGCTAATGCTTTTTACCTCATTTTGACTAATGAGATATGCCTTAATTCTCTCCTCTCATCGTATCTCCTTCCATCGAATTCAACCCATCTATTATGGAAACGAGACCTAGAGTCATATGAGTAACTAGAGGATTGCAGTCATCAGTGGCAGGTTCTCTCACCTTAGACAGTTGGGAATACATCAATGTCTCATGATTGATGGACTCTTCAAGTGTTTGACCTCAACTCCTTTATTCACACTTGTAAGAATGTACTCGGTGCCTTGATACCTACTTTCATCAACAGTAGGTTGTCTCATGTTTGTTAACGATATACCTTAATGCTCGGTAATCAAACGAAGTCTCATTGTGTTTGAACTCAACTCCTTTATTCACATGATGGAGACTTTCCCCTTTGGCATATCATGTAGAAGACTTGAAGATATCATTTCATAGTCGAAGCTTTCCTAATTTGTTGCTATCATTCATTAAACTAGTACATATATGACTTCATTGATAATGGGAGATCAGATTGTACTTCATTGTATACCGATATCTTCATACTGATTTTGATACTAGTTTCCATTGGGCCTTGTTCGTGACTATGAGATCCTATGGCATGTATCTACCCTTGTATCGCTTATTCATATCCATGAACAATTGTTTGGTATATTTCCACATGGATCTACAGTGTAATTCAAATTGGCTTCCATGTGCACAAAATCATTATGGATTGCAATATTCTTATGAGCAATTAGTTCGTCTAGTTGGGTCTCCATTAATCCACTTTTGGGAATTATAATATATTTCGACCATCGTAGATACTACTATGACCTCACACATTAGGGGTCATCTTTTATAGAAATATTTTCCTCACCCAATGCAACTTGTTCAAAAGGCCTTTTCCATTTCCCTATGCGTACTTGAA
Source organism: Picea engelmannii (assembly GCA_009831015.1). Taxonomy (NCBI): domain Eukaryota; kingdom Viridiplantae; phylum Streptophyta; class Pinopsida; order Pinales; family Pinaceae; genus Picea; species Picea engelmannii. The sequence continues at coordinate 126,674 of ML778369.1, read as the reverse complement.
GTCATGTTGGCCCTTGACCGGGTTTTGAGGAGACACTAGTCATGTTTGACCATTTTTGGGACTTTGACAGGATGGTCGAAGACAGAGCACCCAGGCGAAGGGGAGATCATGGGATCTCGCCAATTTTGCGGCCTTTTGGGGGATTTAGGGTTTATGTAACGGGTATGGGATGTTGGCCCATGGGTTTAACCATGCTTAGGCCCATTTTGTAATGTATAAATAATCAGCTAGGTGATGTAAGTAGTGTTTTGTTAGTAGTTACTAGTCATTGACTGGCTTCGTACATGATTAGTTGGCTTTGTGCAAGGATGTGTTGAGGCTTGCAGAGGTAAGTGCAAGATTTTTGTAAGTGATTTGTGCATAGACTATGTAAGGATTTGTGTTGTGATCTGATTTTGAGGAAGGTGGATCTAGTGTGCAATGCATAGATCACCTGTCCAGTGTGGACTAAGCTCTGTGGCTCTGTGCATGTAAGAAGATTGAAGAAGACTAATAAGGAAGAACAAGAGTCGGTGGATGTAKCCCCACACTAGGGTGAACYACGTATATCCTGTGGTGATGTGCCTTGTGCGATGTTATTGATGATGTTTATATGGTTATTTGTTTAGTGTTGTTTGATGAATGCATCTGATGTAGTAGCTTAGTTCTTAATAATGTGAATGAATTTTAGATCTGAGYTTATGTTATGTGMTAAAGTGAATGGAAGTATAAGATCTTGGTTGTTACAGTGTAGATCTAGATCTAGGGTTTAATCTGTAGTGTGAATGAGATTCCATATCTAATGCATATTGTTGKCTAAGTGTGTTGTTAAAGTGTTGTAATCAAAGATCTGTGTCCCAGCTAGGTTGTAGACACCTGAATCCTAGAACCCCCCCTGCCTCTACCTCAGGTGACAGTTCATCTACTTCGCAGGTGTTTCCGAAAGGGTCGATAGTTAGGGATTTGTTGGTGCGTTGTTGAAACATTGAACCCTGGGTTTTCCCATGTGCCAAAAAATGGTTCTGTTGTCGGGACCTGGAACTGTGATTGCTGGGAACTGAAGAAAATAAGAAATCTCTGTGTGTAGATCTGTTGTTGAAGTGCGTAGTATTCTACTTGACTTGTGGAACTTTGTGCTAAGAATGGAACCGAATCTGAAGAAAAGAGGATCCTAGAAAGAATTTGTGCAGATTGTAGGTCCATCAATGTGATACCAGTGCGTAGTACATAAAAGGTTGGGGATCATTCAAAAGAAAGAGAGGATTGACTGTAGAAGACCGAGACATATTGCTAAGGAATGAACTAGTAGAATTCCTAATTGTCTTTGTTGTAAAGCTGTTGATCATGAGGTTTTGGATTTCCTAGAATGATTGCTAAAGTTCAAAAGATGAACATGAGACAAGAAAACCATGAAGAAGGTCAAGAACCTAAGGATATGTTAGAAAAATAGAATGAATAGGAATCTATGTTATTATAGCTGAAAGAAACCCTGAATGATCACAGAGACATCAGTCTACTGGAGATCTTAAAAGAAAAGCAGTGCATAGAAACAAGAGTAGGAGACTTCGACATATATTGTGTATTAGATGAGGAAACAGATGTGAATCTGATGCCAAAAAGTACTTGGGAAATTTTGGGAAATCCTATTATGATTCCTTCACTAGGAAAGATAGGATTGTTTAAAGGAAAGATGATAACCCTATGTGGAAGAGTTACTAATGTACCTATAATGGCGCATGGAACATCGACATAAGACGAATTCGAAATCATTAAGTTTGTTGAGAACATCGCCCCTTTTGCGCTTTTGTTAGGAAAAACCTAGATTGAGAAAGATCAGATCCGAAGGAAAGCAGAGGAGGAAGCTACAGAACATAAAAAGAAAGAATTAAGGGACTTCATGGCTAGGAAAATAGCACGATTAATAGAAAAACAAGGGGATAATTTGAAGTGACATAGGACCAGATAATTAGTTGTCAAAGTTGGAAAAATGCAGGAATACTTAAAGAACATGTCCAAGCAGAAGAAAAGAGCATCCACCCCAGAAATAGTAAGGAAAGAGGTATTACACTCGAACCCTTTGAAAGACCCTCAACAGTGCGAAGTTACTACACTAAGGGAAGATAAGAATGAGAATGGGAAGAGGATTCCAGGGACTCAGATCACAGGGAAGAAGGCCAAAAATCTCAATAAGAAGAAAGAAAAATTAGAAAAACGAGTTCCATAAAAGACTTCGCAGAAGGAAGGCTTGCATAACTTGAACATCGTCGGAATAGCAGAACAACGCAAAATGGCATTTCTCCATGACGAAGCTATATGATCATTGGAGCGTCCCAACTGTTAGAACGATGCCCCAGAATGGTTATAAATGGAGTTATTGTAGTAAATATAACCATGATACTTTTGAGATCACGCCCCAATGGATGGAATCATATTGATTGAGGCATTTCGACCCATTGGAGGAATCTGTTACGATGTTGTTTATTTATTCCGTTGAATGTTGCACCGAGACCACTTTTGCAAACTGATATATTATATCTCATAGAGAATTAATTGCCTACCTCGTTGTGTTGTATAGACCTCACCATTGATTTGATTACATTGAGTATCTGTTCTCCTACCCAATTTATTTAACCACGAGTGTGTATGTCAGGAAAACACAGCGCAGTAGAGAAGTCTGTGGAGGAGATCCTAATATACCTTATGGCTGAGAAGGTTATTTTTGTAGGAGTACAGGCCTCATTGAAGGGAGGATTACAAGAATCCCCCTCGACTAGACGTTGATCAGGGCCATCCTGAACCATGACAGAGAAGAGAAGAAAGCACTACGACAATTTGGCAAACACAAAGCAGATCTCGTTGATCTTGCCTGACTACATCCTGCCCTTGGCTAGCACGATTAGCTGTGACAACATCCCCATATATTTTGAGTATACACTCATCACTACGTACCTCCCGAATAGGATATGCACAGTAGGAATACAGTTGGGACTGATCCCAGCTCTTAAAATAAATGATTTTAACCTCGGTGACAAGAACAATTATTCGATGCTCGCACTGCATCACTACCTGATGAAGATGACTGGGAAGAAGCCCAATATATTTTCCCAGTAGTGGATCAAGGAGATCACGAGGTCAACCATATTAAATTTTATGAAGATCCCACACTTTGGCATACATTAGGAGGTTAATGTGTTCTTTAGACTCCTCCTGTCGTGTTACCATGGTAGGTATCTATGGTTGTATAGGTGCATCACTGTGGATCCAGCGTTGATCCACCTGATCACTAGAAAAAGCATGCAGAGACCAGACCCTCAAAACTTCCACCCAAGAAAGACGTCAGATCGCTCCTTAGCGCAGCGCATCAAGGAGGCATATGGCGATGTGGATAAAGGGAAGCGAGGCTACAAGGTATCTTCCATCTAGGATGGAACAGTGTGCCTAAATTTCCATATGATAATAGGCAAGCTCGTCAGAAATAACTTCCCTTTGAAAGTAACAGGATTTGTATTCGACCTTGTAGGGAAGTGCGTCGAAGGGATGCAGATGAACTGGGCGATCTACCTCATGAATGAATTGAAGAAGGACTTTTGCAAAGCACATGACCAAGGCTACGAGTTCCACTTTAGTTGGTTGTTAATATTAATAGAATTTGTCTCTTGGGAGATACTGGAGGGTGAAACATTCCTTGAAGCCGAGCCATTAGAACCACTGGTCATGAGGTTCACCACCTTGTGGTATTTGAGTGACATGGCAAAGCAGTGGAAATCAAATGTGGTGTTCCACACCTACTACTTACAGCTCAAGTAGACCATTAAATAATTCCCTCACATGATGACAAATACACTCCATCGGCTCAGGCCAATCACGAAGTTCCACACAGAACGACACTTTACATATATCACTGCGCGTGGAGACAAAAACAAGGAGGAGTTGTAGTCGTATTACAAATTGACTGAGGAAGATATGGAGGATATAACCAAGGAATGGCCTGCAGAATCCCTTGTACCAATGGAGGTTGATGAGCTCTCAGACCCCGATATCATTGGAATCCCATTAGTCACCCAGGCCGAACATGATGGGCATGGCATCGACAAGAAGAAGAAGAAAAAGGAGGAAGTGCAGGACATCGACAGTGAGGACAAAGACAACGCATCGAAGGAAACTGCATCTGATTCACCTACACGAGGAGGACGCGACGAATAAAATCGAGAGGAGGAAGGGGAAGAAGACAAGAAAGACAAGGGAAAAGTAACACCGCCAAAGGAGTCCCTTACAGAAGCAGAGACATCAAATAAAAGGAAGGTTTCTCTGCAGAAACCCTTAGCGCAGAAGAAATCCCGAGCCACTAAACCTCAGTCGCAAAGTGTGCTCACAGTGGATGATGTTGACCTCATCATCGCAACTATAGAAGATTCTTCAAAGGATATCTTACAGTGACATGAAGCAAAGAAGGAGACGATGTATGATAGAATAGAGGTGGAGCTAAAGGGGATACAACAAGCTATCCAGTCGAGCCGTGCAGTATCTACTATGCCATCCTCAACAGAAAACATAGAATTGGGGGATGAGCCCACCCAATTGCATACATTAGTAGATGCAATAGAGGATCGACTTCATCAAGTACAGGAAGAAAATGAGAAATCCACAGAGGCCTTGAGGCAAGAAAAGGAGGAGGCCCTAGGGCAACTTTGGGTTGTGCAACAAGAGAACAATGACCTACGAGCGAAGTTTGAAGAGGACAAAGAGAAAATCTGGAAGGAGAAAGACCAACTACTTGCAGAGTAGACTGTGGTCCAAGAGGCAGTGAATAGAGCACTTCGCTTTGTATCGGTCTTGGCACAGATGGAAGAAGAGACAACCAAGATCCAAGTAGGGAAGCTCGTTGGGGCTATTCAGCAACTTCAAGCAAGGGTAGCATAGCTAGAAATTCAAGAAGTGCCTAAAACTCCGCAGGAAGTACAATATCAAAGGGAAGAAACTACTAGGAGAACAATAGAAAGAATCATGGCATTGGCTATAGAATGTAAGCAACTTAGTGATTGAAGTGTGTAGACCTACAAGCACCTCGCATAAGAATCGGAACTGAGGAGACTAGAATCACAGCTCCAGGAGGCGAAGCAACATGCTTCCACTGTGCAAGCACAACTGAAGCTGCTCATTGCAGTGGAGAAGATGAAGAGGTCACAAGAGCAATGCACATTTCAGTAGCAGATCACTGCCATCCAGAGTCTAGTTATGGAGGTGACCCAGAGACTCCAGTTGATGTAGGATGAAGCATGCACACTTTTTGAAGATATTGAGGGACAAGGATCACATATGGAATAGGTGATCATGACAATAGAACAGTGCCTAGAGGGACCTATCACTGAGCAAGTAGTCTAGGATTTCATTGAGCAGGAGGCTCTGGCGAAGCAGCAAGTCGAGGTAGATCAAGCTAAGCTTGAGGCCTTCAAAGCATAGTTGCTCAAATCAGAGTGACTCGGGATGAGTCACGGGTGAGTGTTTTGGGCCTATTGGCCCTTGATCAGGTTTTGAGGAGACACTGGTCATGTTTGACCATTTTTGGGACTTCAACAGGCTGGTCAAAGATGGAGCGCCCAGGCGAAGCGGAGATCATGGGATCCCACCCATTTTGCGGGCTTTTGGGGTATTTAGGGTTTATGTAACGGGTATGGGATGTCGGCCCATGGGTTTAACCATGATTAGGCCCCTTTTTTAATGTATAAATAAGCATCTAGGTGATGTAAGTAGTGTGTTTTTAGTAGTTACTAGTCATTGATCGGCTTCGTGCATGACTAGTTGGCTTTGTGCAACGATGTGTTGAGGCCTGTGGAGCTAAGTGCAAGTGTTTTGTAATTTCTTTGTGCACAGACTATGTAAGGCTTTGTGTTGTGATCTGATTTTGAGGAAGGTGGATCTAGTGCACAGTGCACAGATCATCTGTCCAGTGCAGAGTAGGCTATGTGGCTCTGTGCCTATAAGAATATTGAAGAAGACTAATAAGGAAGAAGAAGAGTTGTTGGACGTAGCCCCACACTGGGGTGAACCATGTATATCCTATGTTGATGTGCATTGTGCAGTGTTATTAATGTTGTTTATATGGTTATTTTCTTAGTGTTGTTTGATGAATGCATCTGATGTAGTAGCGTAGTGCTTAATAATGTGAATGAATGCTAGATTTTATTTTATGTTATGTGCTAAAGTGAATAGAAGTATCAGATCTTGGTTTTTACTGCGCAAATCTAGATCTAGGGTTTAATCTATGGTGTGAATGATATTCTAGATCTAATGCATATTATTGGCTAAGTGAGTTGTTAAAGTGTTGTAATCATAGATCTCTATCCCAGCTAGGTTTTAGACATGTGAGTCCTACAACCCCCCTACCTCTACATCAGGTGAGACTTCATCTGCTTCGTAGGTGTTGCTGAAAGGGCTGGTAGTTAGGGTGTTTTTGGTGCGTTGTTGAAGCGTTGACCCCTAGGTCTGCCCATGTGCCAACACACCCCCTTTTTGCAATTCCCAGAGCTAAAAAACATATTTTTCCACATATATGTGCCCTGACATCTATACAACGTGCATTTACGCAGGTTGCACCATTACATCTTGCGTACATCAAGTTTTGTGTCCAAAATTAAAATAATGGTGTTAGGTTTCCATGTCACGTCACTAGATCCATGATCCTTGACCTTCCATATATTGGAAGCTTTCTAACTTGACCCTTCAAGTCCATTTGAAGGCTATAAATGGGCCACATATCCAAGTTGTGGAAAGAAGCATAAGAATTCAGCTTTGAGAGAAAAGTTACTTTGGAGAAATTATTCGCTTCATATTGAGTCTACATCCCTTTTTCCTTTTAAGTCTAAACACATTGTTCGGCCCCCAAGTTCTTCCTTATTTGATGGAGAACCTCATTGTCTCTCTTATATGAGCTTTCCTTTGGTGGAGGATTGAAGTGGTGGAGGCCCAAATGGAAGGGACTTAGTTTCTCGGTTATGAATGTGACGACATGGAATTTTTTCATTTATACACTTCTGTTGATTACATTTTAATAGAAATACTCTTTTCTCGTCCAATTAATGTCTCACAAATATTTGAATTTTTATTCCATGAGAATATTTGTTATGAATATTGATGGATTATGCTATTATATGTGCTAACTTTATATATTATCACCATATGCTTGTGTATATTGGTTATTGAGGAAGAGTTGCAAGTGTATATATTTGAGTCAATTCCTCAACGGTGGACTTCATCGAACGTTTGAACGAGGTAGGTTATTTATCTTGTCTTGTTAGAATGTTTGCTTATATAGTATACTTGAGATTATATTTAATCTCTATAGTCATTTTCATCTTGTGTGGTTTACCCCATGCCATAGAGTGATTTTCGATATAAAAAGGGCTCAGAGACAATTCCACCAGAGGAGATCGTTGATAAAGAAAACCCCAACTCTATGTCACCATAGGTAGGATCGTTGGTGACTATTACATCCCAGCTAAGGTCAACAAGAACATAAAGTGGGATGTGTATGCCTACTGTCCTCCTAGATTTAATCATGATATATCATGATGAGGAAGATTCAAAGGCCTCACACATAACCCCGGTGCCAATCACACAGGAGAAGGAACCATGGGAAACATTTGCTCCAGTTTCGGATGATGTGAATCCAAATCCTCAAGAAGGTGACCTGGTATCTAGGAGAACTCTTGACACTATATTCATCGGTCAATTGGGAACACATCCTCAGAATGACAGCTCCAAGAATGAATTTAATGCTGGTGAACAAGAAGAAGGAATGGGGCCGCTGAAAATCAACATATCAATGGTCGAACTCCCATCTAATTTCGATCCTTAACCTACTTCCCCATCTAGGACCAAGACTCCATCATTCGATGAGGACCAGCAGGAGGCCAAGTCACTAGAACATATAGGAATTTCCCCTTCTAGGGAACTAACAAAACCTGCCATGGAACACCTCTATATGGTGGGGAAGCCCATGAAATACTCTGGCCTAGGGAGATCAACATATTCTTGAACTAGTAGATGAAGTCATCGATATATAGGCAATATCTTATGAAATGAAAAGGAAAGTTGTGATGATAAGAACATTCAAGAAAGGGAATCTCACGTTTGATAGCACACATCTCATAACCACAAAGGAGACATTGTTTAACACATAAAATGTTAAGATGATTGAGCTAATTGAAGCAGGGATGGACATAATTGATGCCACTTTAGACAAGGAAAAAAAGGATGAAAGGGAGGTATCCACCATGAAAAAAGAACTGGACCATTTGTGACATCAAGCAGGGTATTACCAAAATTCAACATAGGAAGTGGTACTCTTGAAGTGTAAGTTTTGAGAGATGTATGTGCAATTCACAAGGGTGAGAGACCTCTTCATCGTTCACATAGCATATTTCCAAGAATATACACTCATGGAGTTGGAAACCTGTAAAGAAATGCAACAATGGTATGAGAAGGCACATCAATCCTTATAATGGATAGACTACATCAACGAAGTACAGAAGGGTCGAGATATAGAAGAGCATGGCATCTAAGTGTTGATGGACATCAACATCGCCCGAATAAGGAAGGAAGTTGAACACTAGGTAAGAATGGTCCATCAATCCCAGCATAAAAAGCAGGAGAGATGGGAAGAGTGTGAGAAATGTTGGGAGAAAATCAATTAGGAAATGAGTAATATCGACTTGCCAGATTTTTCTCCACCGGAATATTTCATCATTTTATGTGACATAGTTAAGAGGCATGAAGAGAAAGACCGGGTATGTGAAAAAGAGATTTTGTAGGCTTCAAGAATGATCTTGGGTCAAGTGAAGAGGTTCATGGAGCCTCCGATTAAATCTCTCGCAGTATTACAACCCTTGAGTGTTAAACTAATCAATAACAAAGAATGAGTAATTGAGATGAAGGAGGTCCTCTCTACTCCGATGGATCAATATAGGTTTTCGTATACAAATACATGCAAAGATCTCTTTTGTAGATGGTCATAATACGAGAGGAACAATCCACTTTAGTAAAACCACCAGATGATCAAAAGAGAAGCAAAAGAGAACATATAGATAAAGTCTGCCACGTGGCATTTTCTTAACTTAACACAACTTTAGTAGTTATTTTTCGTTTAGTTGTTTTTTATAAATAGGGAAATCCTCCTTGTGTCACAAGCTCGATGGTTCTAGAGAGAAAGACTTTTTTCTAGAATATTGTAAGAGAATTATTTATGTACAAGTTAATTTAATTAAGAATTTTTGTTTGGAACCAAAGACACTTCTTTCATCTGAGGCGTGAATGTGATTGGATCGAGGAGGATTATCTCTGTCTTTGGATTCAGTATTTGTCGTTGTATTGAGTAAGAGTTGTTGTATCTGTTATTCAAAGTTATCTTATAATGTTGTAAGAGTTATTTTATTCTAGTTGATGAATATAAATCAATTGTGTTAACCTGTGATTGATAATAGAGCATTGAAAATTACTTTTTCTTGCACTAACTTCTTGTCACGTATATATTTTCTTTCTGTAACTATTATCTCAGATGATGTTGAATGTCTACAAATCAAAATGGTATTAATTCTAATTTGAATTAGTTTAGATATTTACTTTAAGCTCTATCTTTATTTTGTTACAAATTTTAGAAAATAACTAAAAAGAGAACCGCATGGCCTGAGGAAAGGTTTCACAAAAAAGACATATCTATCAATCACGATTAAATCCCATCGATAATTCTAGCCAGATCACAAATCTGGAGAACCTTATCACTCATCAAACGCTTACGAGTCTAATTGGGGCTCTTAAGCGGGTTTGGTTCATCCTGTTGAGTTTAAGGGATCTCAGACCCCTCAACAGAATTGGCGCTAGAAGGAGGGCCTGAACAAATGCATGGATACAAATATTTATGATAATATATTCCACAAAGCCTATAGATTCAAAACATCCCACATGCATGGCTAGTCATTCTCAAGACAACCCACATATAGAGAGTACTCCCAATATAAGTAACTCACCTCAACCTATAGAGGAAGAGCACATGTACCCTGAAATACCTTACACTCTTCCCCACAAAGAGTTAAATAAGTTCAAAAGAATCACCAGATCTTATGCCCGACGGATTGGAGCATTACCTTTAGCTCCTTTACTTCCTCGAAGAAAAAAAAAAGCAGACTAATTTTTGACACCCCTGACCAGGTATTCATTCACACGAAAGAAGACCTGATAGATTTTTCCCTCACAGAGATCGAACAACCCCTTAATATGATACCTAAAACAACAACTCATAACTACTCTGAACCTGACGATTCTGAATTTGAAGAGGAAGGGTCCAACTCTGGAGAGGGGGAGATCAACCTCGATATAACCAACCATGGTTGGAAAGAGATGCTCTGGAAATTTAAGGATAGATGCATAACCTACCCAGACATCCAAAAAAGTTACTTCCCAAATTTGATCTTGAAACCTATGGATTACTTGAATATCATATTAAGAAGTTCATATTAGCCATAAGGTTTATGAATGTACAACACAAATATGTGGTGTGTAGGTTGTTCCCTTACATATTTGAAAATTCATCTTCAACTTGGTATTTCAACCTACTGGTTGGTTCCATAACTAGCTGGACTAAGTTTCAAAAGGATTTCTTGGACAAATTTGCTGAAGAAACTACTACAGGAGTGTTAATGGCTGAAATTTTCTCCACCACTATGAATCCAAAAGAAAAGGTCAAATATTTAAACCAAATATTCACCACCATTTAAAAAAAATTCTAACCTGAGGCTAGACCTACTCCAGAGATACAAATTGCATTATACGCTAATTCTCTCCCAGCTTTTATTTCTATGTTTGTAAAAAGTGCGTCCAAGAATACCCTAGCAGAAAATTTTGAGGAAGCTAAAATGATTGAGTTCCAAATGAAAGGATGAAAAGAGTTCATATCTCACTAATAAATAAAGAAACCCAACCTCCACCTAAGAGGGGACTTTGTTTTACTAGACCACCAAGAAAACAAATAGAACAAGGCCCTGAAAAGAAGGAGGGCACATAAAAAACCTGCAGCGGATGATCAAAAAAAATTCCAACAAGATCGTAGATATGAAAAGGAGTATTGGGGAAGGAAACCAAAATCAAAGATGTTATAAACCATTTTTTTAAATAATTCCACCCATCAAATCTATAGAACCTCCCCCAGCTAAACTAAATGTTGACTTAGGGAACGTAGCATCTAACTCTTTCTGTACATATCACCAAGAAAAACATTCATAAATGGATTGCCCTCAATGGTTGCATGTTATGAATCTAATGTCTAATCGATTCCTAGAAAAATGTTCTCTAACCAAAAAGCCAAGTATCTCTACAATAAATTCCATCGATCAAGAAATTCAAGATCCACTGAAAGAAACATCCATGTTGTTATGGGATTCCAACCACCTAATGCCTTTAAACAACATCATTGAATTTCAAGGACCCACCGCTAAAGTTCTAGCTATACAGATGTGAAGTAAAAGTCAATCGATCCAAAGTAACCCCACCACTACTTAGTTATCTAGAGGGAACCTAGTGACCGATCACCCCAAACCGTTATTTTCTCCCAAAGAAACCCCCAAAACATACACACATGGGAAGCTCCTAAGATAGACTACAATGTAGTAGAAGACTTGAAGAAGATGAAGGTTAATGTTTCTGTCATGGACATGTGTAGGATCCCACAACAAAAGGATTTTTTGTTACGGGCCTTGAAATTAATAGATACCCCTATAACAAGCATTGATCAAAGTGAGGTCCCATATCCCATGGATTTAACAAATAAGCCAAGTGTGAATTCTTGTTCTTTAGACAAAATACAAAGGCCTTTTCTTCCTCCTTTCCTCTTGACGTTTGAGGTTTTCAACAAAAATCTACATAATTTCCTAGTCGATTCAAGGGCATCTTCAAATGTCATGCCATTTTCAATTTGCAATAAATTGAACGCAACCCCCCAAAAAAGTGATAAACACGTTATGCAACTAGATAAGACTCATGCAAAGGTCATTGGGGAACTAAAATATGTCATGATCAGAATGGATACACACCTTAAATTTGTTCAAGTAATTGACATAATTGTGGTAGACATCCTGAAGGCTTATGGAATGCTACTTAGCCAAGATTGGTCCGAGAAATTAAATGGATACTTTAGTAATGAATGGGATCACTTCTGGTTTCCATTAAAGGACATCCACACATGATCAGGATTGACAGAGAAAGATACCTCAAACATATTGTCACTTATTTAGAGACCCCAAATGAACCCTCGTCAACATAGCTCCTTGTGTTAGGAAAGTACTCTTTTGATTTTGATTTCGGTAATTTCGCCCCTCATGTGTATGACATACCTCCCACTCAAAAATTCAAAATGATTTTTCAAATAGACTTACTAACAGTCGCAGAAGAAAGTATCCTTTGTCAAGGTGATCCGACAGGAGTAGAAAACAAAGAGGTTGAAATTGAAAAAAATAAATAGATATGAAGAAGTCAGAACTTCTCCTCCCCAAATTTAGAAGTTGTAATTTGATGGATCTAAATCGCAAGGAGGGTTAGGAGCAGGATGCATCCTCATTTACCCAAAGGGTAAACAAAACTTCTTATCCTACAGATTAGAATTCAAATGCACTAATAACACTGTTGAATATGAAGCTCTAGTCCAGGGACTAAAGAAAGCCATCGACTTAAACATCAAGGAATTAAAAGTTTTGGGCAACTCCAAAATTATCGTTAGGCAAGTGAAGAATACTATCCATTGCAATTCACCTCACTTAAGAAACTACAAGCAAGAGGTGCACAGACTAATAGACAATTTTTAGGCCTTCAACATGACTATTGTTCCCAGGATGAAAAATACCCTTGTTGATTCTCTAGCCACTACGGCCTCAATATTATCTTCTTTATAAGACTATGAAGCATCAGAGTTTGCAGTAGAACTACTCTACAAACTGTCGGTACCTAACAACATTTATAACTAGAAAGTCTTTGAAGTGGATGAACAAATTGTAGATTTCTTGACTAATGAGGAGAATTTTAAGGATTTGTCCATTGATGATGAAATATTCCAACTACTCACAAAATCAAATCTCCACGAATAGAAGAAGGGAATATATCACTCTGATGAAAAACCAAAGTTTCACATGGTACGAAAAGAAGTGTCTAATCTGGAGAACCTTTTCGACCTAAGGGAAATATTTAGAGGGACAAAGAATGCAAAAAAAGGGATCTCATGTCCTATATACAAAACTATAAAATCAGAAACTCCTGAGAACCCAAAGAATGTCAATTTGGGTAAGATAGTGTCCAAAGAAGACATGAAATCTTATCTCAAACTATTTAAATAGTATCAAGATGTCTTTGCTTGGTCCTACCGAGAATTGAAAACTTATGATATTCTCATTATCCAATACACAATCCCATTAAAGTCTGGAGTAAAACCCTTCCAACAAAACCTTAGTAAGTACCACCCATCTCTAGAACCTCTGATGTATCAAGAGCTAAATAAATTATTAGATGTTGAGATTATCTTTCAGGTAAGACACTCTACCTAGGTGGCCAATCTGGTGTCTGTCAAAAAGAAGCCTGGGGAGATCCTTCTGTGTATGGATTTTAGAAACCTTAACAAAGCATCAGAAAAATATAATTATCTAGTCCCACCCATGGAACAACTCCTACAGAAAACATCCATCTCTGAAATTTTTTCCCTCCTAGATGGTTTCTCGGGATATAACCAGGTCTTGTTTTCAGAATATGATCGATTGAAAACTACCTTTTGAACCAAGTGGGGAACCTTTTCTTGTAAACGCATTCCCTTCAGGTTGATTAACATAGGACAAACCTTCTATATGGCCATGGATGTAGATTTTTTGGGATTGATTAACAAGTTTGTTGTAGTCTATTTAGATGATGTAATAGTATACTCAAAAAACAAGGTAGACCAAATTCAACATTTGACTCAAATATTTGAAAGGTGTAGGAAATATAGAATATCTTTGAACCCTAAGAAAACCGTCTTTGGTGTAGAGGAAGGAAAATTATTAGGTCATATCATATCTCAAGGAGGAATTAACATTGACCCTGAGTGGATAAAAGTGATATCTCAACTCCCCTTTCCACATAGTAAAAAGGCCATGCAATCCTTCTTTGGGAAAATCAACTTTGTGATAAAATTTACTCCTTACTTCATTGAAATTGTTAAACCTTTACAAAAAATTATTCGCAAATATGCATATTTTAAATGGGATGAAGAAAGGAAAGGAGTTGTCAACAACATAAAAACTGCAATATCCCAAGCACCAGTGCTACAAAGCCCTGATTTCGGCAAATATTTTTTCCTTTATACCTTTTCTTCTGACCAATCATTGGTCACAGTACTTACCCAGAAGGATGATGAAAACAATGAGGCAACGGTATCATTAATGATCACTAACATTCAAGGAGTTGATATGAACTATCCGGCTATAGAAAAACATGTTTACATAGTTTATAAAACGGTCAAACATTTTAAATCTTATATCCTAAAAAATCACACTAAAGTCATATTACCTCACCCTGCAGTCATATATTTGTTCACCCAACAAGAAATGGGAGAAAGAAGGGGAAATTGGATGGCAGACGTTTAGGAATTTTATCTGGACATAAAACCTTCCAAAATAGTCAAGGGTCAAGGATTGTGTAAACTCATTGTTGAGGCCCAAGATATGATCAATGAAAAAGACTCTGGTTGGGAAAATGAGTTGTCATTATCATGCAACGAAACCTTATACGTTCATCTCGAGAAAGCATCCTGGTACGGAAACCTGTCTTATCTCCTACACCATGGAACCTGTCCAGAAAACCTAAACCCTAGAGAAAGGAGATCTCTCATGTTAAATTCCACTCAATATTTCCTCATAATTTTTTTTTCTACGTAAACTATGATGGAGTACTCCTTAGATGTATTGAAAATGATGATGCAAAAAAGGTACTAAGAGAACTCCCTGACAGCCCAGTAGGTGGACATTTTGCGAAAGAAACCACATCTCACAAAATATTAAGGTTTGGGTATTATTGGCCTACTCTATTTAGGGACGCTCATGCATATTCCAGGAAATGTAAATCTTGTCAAGTAAGCATCAGTAGGGAAAAGAGGGCAGTCATTCCACTCCATTCGGTGACCATATATAGACCATTCGAGCAATGGGGAATAGACGTCATAGGAGAAATTACTCCCAATTCTTCGAAACAACATAAATATATCTTGACTGCTATAGATTATTTCACAAGATAGACGGAGGCTATCCCTCTCATGTACATTAATGAAATGGTAGTGATCCAATTTTTAGAACAACAACTAATAGCAAGGTTTAGGATTCCCTATGTCTTCATTTTTTACAATACTGCCTACTTTCTTCCACGTGCTTGATAGAATTCTCCCTTGACAAGGGGATCATAATAAGATATTATACAAACTACTATCTGCAAGGGAATGGGGTAGAAGAGTCAACTAATAAAAACATGGTAAGAATTTAAAAAAGAATAGTTATTGAAAATCAGAGGAATTGGCATAATTTTCTTCATAATTCCCTATGGGCTGATAGAGTAACGCCTAAAGAAGACATAAGAAACTCTCCATACTTTATTTTATATAGGAAATAAGCCATTCTTCCAAACGGTTTGTATCTTCCATCTTTACAGCTTGCCCATGAATCAAGAGGTCAGCCCTCATCTTCTTTACAACAAAGGATTGATACCCTTCTCATGATGGATGAAGAAAGAGAAAAGGATAAAGTTAAGTTCACCGCTCATCAGCAAGTAGTTAAAATATGGTTCAACAAACATAAGGCCAAAGAAAAAAAATTGAGGTAGGAGACCTAGTCTTGAAGTGGGATAAAGAAAATGAGTCCAAAGGAAAACACTCAAAGTTCCAAAATCTATGGCTCGAACCTTTTCAGGTGGTCGATAAGATCGATGTAGGCACATACATGTTGTAGAATCTGAGGGGGGAATCTAACACCCTCCCATTGAATGGTCAGGCCTTAAAACAATACTTCTCCTAAAAAAAAAATTAAAAAAAATCATATGTGTCTTTTGATGCTTTGTTTGAGTTTTCGTTTCTTTTTTAGCATACATTTTGATCAGGATGAGTGTGTGGGTTTAGGGAAGACCATCTTCAAACTTATTTTATTTATTTATTTTTCTTGTTATTTTATTTTAATTATTTTTTGTTTCGTAAAGCAATGGTTGGATTTAATAAATATGGTGAAGCAGACTTTGCTCCTAGCCTACACTTACATGAAAAATAAGAGACGATGGGAAAACACAAATTTTCAAAATCATATTTTTCTTTGTAAGCATACTACATGGGGAAGTGATGAAATATCTTCCTAGTGGCATGGTAGAGCTAAATGGAAAGATGGCTAGATGGAAAGAATCGCATGTACCTATGGACAGAGCCAGGGAAATATCCACCTTAACACTTTCACCTTGTCAGTAAACATATATCCTCTTCTCTGACTCACTCTTGGTATTTATGCCATAAAATGATGATTCATAAAATGAGTGTAAATTCCAAGAGGGTATGTCGATAACTCTACCGGGGCTATGGATGCTCGCTAGCAGCAGAGCAAGGTATGTGATGTCGAGGTGGCTCCATCGGGGTTATGGATTCTCACTGGTAGAGGAGCAACACCATGAGAAGGGGATGATAGCTAAATGGCCTCACACAAATGGACGCCTTACCCAACTCTTGTCTAGGAAGGACATGGATTATGGTTAATAGAAAAGGGGTTGGAAAATATAAACCCCATTGGCGGATATGGATTCACGAACCCAAGAAATTGTGTACACATTGATAAAAAAGGTTATATTGGAAAGGAATAAAATAAATCCAGATGGTTTCTCAATCAATTTGCACATGCTAAGCACAAGGGAAGGAGCATAGATTCTATTTTCTTCCAGAGAATCACCATTTGCTGAGTCGTCAACACACCCTAAAATTATTTGTGATTTACTTTTATTTTGGGTACCACTTTGAAATTTATGAATAAGAGTCAGTTGTGTAGGGATCAATGGGTTTTTTTGTTCTATCATCGATCGCATTCGGTTTGGTTTGAAGTTTGTTGAATAGATTGACATTTTTCTCTAAGTAATTGTGGCATTAGATTAAGTGCATACAACTCAAAATTTGTT
Organism: Picea engelmannii; assembly: GCA_009831015.1. Lineage (NCBI taxonomy): Eukaryota > Viridiplantae > Streptophyta > Pinopsida > Pinales > Pinaceae > Picea > Picea engelmannii. The sequence goes on along the minus strand of ML778369.1, from coordinate 109,496 downwards.
TTATAAAGAGCCACATGCACATCGGTGGTTCTGGTCTGTGAAATTAAGTCCTTAAAAAATATTGTGAATGTATCCTTGGCATCGGTGAAATATGAAAGGAAAAATGCCCCACATAACAACGATAATCACTTATCGTCAATCGTTGATGTACTGTCGGCATCGGAAAAATGGGAGAAAGGGAGTTTCAATCAGTGATTTTGTCCTACAAAAAGGTTCTCTAAATATCGTCGATGTATCATTGGCATCGACAAAATTTGAAAGATATATTCTTAGCCATGAAACAAAAATCATCGATCATCGATTGTCGATATATCGTCGGCATCGGAAAAATTGGAGAAGCATCGCTCCAAAACAAGTATGCCTAAGAAAAATCATTGACACCGAAAAGTAGTGTTCTCATGCCGAAAAGGTCAAATCAACCATCACATGTTTTTCTGTGTGGATAGTCCATATTGCTTGGTCATCGCCCACGTCATCTTTTGATATTTCTCGTGGCATGTCTGTACTTCCACGAATTCTTTTCCACACCAGCATTGTACGATAGTTTGGATCGGCATCAGAACTTTTTCCTAGTGGGACCAACGAAACAACGTTAAAGACAATCTATCGACGTTGATGCACTCATCAACTACCGGAAGATTTCTAGAACACCGAATTTTTTATTTCAGTTAAAATCTCTGACCGCCGCCGACCCTAGTCAATCTGCAATCCTACTTATCCCTGATATCGATCATACTAGTTTCGTTGGAGTGCAAAACATTTCTTGGGTAATTTGAGGAGATACCTCTAGCTAAGTGAAGGATGAGGTTTGTGATTTGTTAGAACAATTAAGAGCTTCATGTAACCAAAATTTGAATTCATCGATGAAATTTAAAATAACACGCTCCTGCGTCGCCAACCTGTGTTGCATTTAATCCTAAGCATGGTGTGGATTCTATTATAGATTGTATATATCATTAATGTACTCTTGAATTTAAGACTCGATGCGAAAAGGTAGGTATGTTTTAAATTTATGAGATTTATGCCCAAACATGGTGTTCCATTCGCAAATCTTCGATCTCCCGAGTGGATGAAGGAGAAAGAGAGAGTTGAAGAGGTAATAGGTCATTTTTCCACTTCAATTACTAGTAAGCCCAGGTCATTTCCTATGAGGAAGAGTTAAGCATGGTATTTATTGATTTCATTTGAGATTTCGTCGAATAACACTTGTCACAGATGGCTTGTAGCTTATTATTTCGTTTTTGTGCAGATAGATGCCTCCAATAAAGCTGACGACCAAATTCTCACTAAGAATGCCCAAGATGAAATAATTGGAGATTGACAAAAGGTCAACACTAATTTTCGCAAGATAACTTGATTTCATTTAAAAATCGGAGTCATCCATCTGAACTTCCACTAAGAAACAGTTTACCCAGACTTTAGCATTCAGGGACATAGATGCAAGCACCAGATCTAAACTAATGCTCCCACATTGGGGAGATATTTTTAACAAATTCAAACAGGAATATTACCCGGCGTTTACACCTCATAGCGACCCGGACGTCAGGATATTGGATGAACAATTTTTCCCAAACATTAGGTGATCATATCTACATATGGTGGCTTGTCAGACCCCATTTTTTCTCTACATTGAAACCCTAGGATGGATGATTAACCACCCAGACATGATGAAATGCACAGTAAATAATGAGGAAGGAGAATGTGTTGGTGTCTTTCTTCCATTATAGGTACAAAAATTCTACAAACTCGAAGACCCATAGGAGAGGTTGAATATAGAATTTGTGGTTTGATTTTATGAGCTTCATGACACCAACAGGTTATTGGCCTCATGGTAGAAAGAAGATAATAATTTCACAAACATGAGCAATGGTTGGTACAGAACGGTAAACCTCAAAGAGCATTATATGTATTTAATGACTTTAATCTGTCGATTGTATGGGGAAAATGATTGCTCAAAGTTTTCAGAAGCACGGATTCCCTTAGCATACACCATGGAAATATCTGGGAGTAGCTTCAATTGGGTATCCATCATCTCCAAACAACTGAGTATCAACATCCTATAGGCCCAAACACCAAAGGATGGAGAAACATCAGTTTTCCACATGGTATCGTACCTGTTGGACGTAATCTATGCGAGAAACATTTTCGCAAGTATGAATTTAAGTTGGAATATTGTCGAGATACCCATGCATGTTTATTTCGTCATTATGTGGGGAAATACTTACAAAACAATTTACGCCCTGATATGTGATGAGTTCATATCCCGAGTGCACTTCATTATATTTAGAAAATAATTCTAAAGGCTTTCAACGACAGCCAAAAAGATGATTTCCAAAGTGGGCCACTGGTATTTTGAAGAAACAAACACTTATATCAGAGTGTTCGGGGCTACTGGTGCACCACACCTACTCCCCGTTCATGTCCCGGACCGTCTCATTTTGGGAGAAATTCGTTACCAGACCATTATGCAAGGCTATAATGCCTCTTTGGTTAAGGATAAGAAGAGGGCTTTCATACCCTATGGTTTTCATATCAGGTTTTACATGGTAAAAGACACAGCATAGGCGAAATAAGAGGGATTGATTAAACTTGAGTATCAGTTCCCCACAGGCCATTTTCTCAAGCATGATCTGAAAGGCATGGAACTCTAGCACACATCGCAGGTGTCCTCGTTTTGGTCATATTCTCATGATAGCTTTGAAGATTAGATATTTACTGAGGGCACACAGGACTAGTACGAAGTGCTCCATAGAAGGGCTAACCCTAATATGACCAAATTCAAATAAATAAATATGGATGAACAATTTGAGACAATAGAGAAGACAACTCAAGAATCCCTTAGGGTAAGAGAATAAAACAAAGCTACAAAAGCAGCAGAGGCATGGAGGAGGGCGATATTTTTACTAGAAGAATTTGACAGAGTTATGCAAAGATTAGGGGAAGATCCCACACTTAACCCTTTGATAGGACCCTTGAGGATTACCCCAGTCAATACAAATAATCATGAGGAAGAGATAAATGGCTCATAGAAAATTCCACCAGAGGAGACCGTTGATCAAGAAAACCCTAGCCCTATGTCACCATAGGTAGGATCGTCGGTGACTAATACAACCCATCTAAGGTCAGCGAGAACATTAAGTGGGACAAGTATGCCTATTGTCCTCATATATTTAATCACAATATATGACAATGAGGAAGAGTCAGAGGCCTCACACATAACCCCAGTGCCAATCACACAAGAGAAGGAACCAGGGGAAACATATGCTCCAGTTTCTGAAGATGTGACTCCAAATCCTCAAGAAGGTGACCTGGTAGCTAGGATCACTATTGACACTATATTTATCGATCAATTGGGAGCACATTCTCTTAATGACATCTCCAATAATGACTTGGATGTTGGTGAACAAGAAGAGGGAATGGGGTAGCCAAAAATCAACATCTCAATAGTTGAACTTTGAGCTGATGTTGATCCTTCACCTACTTCCCCATCTAGGACCAAGACTCCATCAGTCAATGAGGACCAGCATGAGGCCAAGTCACCAAAACATACAAGAATTTCCCCTTCTAGGGAACTAAGAGAACCTTCCATGGAACACCTCTATAAGATGGAAAGCCTTGGCAATACTTTGGCCTGGGGAGATCAACAGATTGCAGAACCAGTAGACAAAGTCGTCGATATACAATAAATTTCTTATGACATGAAAAGGAAAGTTGTGATGATAAGAATAGTCAAGAAAAGGAATCTCATGCTTGATAGCACACTTATGATAACCACAGAGGAGATGTTATTTGACACAGAAAATGCTAAGATGACTAAGATAATAATAGAATGGATAGTCATAACCAATGCCACTTTAGAAAGGGTAAAGAGGGATGAAAGGGAGGTAGCCTCCATGAAGAAATAATTGTACCATCTACAACATCAAGTTGAGTATTACTGAAGTTTACTAGACACTTCCACTAAGTAAACTCAAAGAATCAGCAGGACTTAGATGTTTCAGTCAATCCTACACTAAATCTCTTGCAGATTCATAACCCATAACTCTTTGATGGATTAACTAAGTTAAATCAAATACCACATAAATATAGAATTTTATAGAAGCAAATGAGAATTTCTAATAATTTTTCAAATACTGCAAGACTTGACCATAAACAGAAACATTCAATCACCACATCCAATATATTACACAAAGTATGAAAATACTTATCAGAACTAGAAAATGTGAAGTGACTGTTGAAAGGGGTGCTTGTTTCCACCCAACCACAAGCACAACCACTCCTACTGGATTTACCATTGGCCACCCTCGAGCTATACCATGATTCTCTAAGAGAGATTCTTTCTCCTTGATCCACGACAGTCAGGGATAGAGGTTACTCTCCTCCAAAGGTTACTCTCCTCCCATAGGAACCTGGAAATCGGTTTTCTCTACTCCAACCAAGGAGGTCTACACGAGCACTTCCTCAATCACTCATCAGCCTCATTTATTAGCTTGTATCAAAACCCTACCCATGGATTCTTACATCCAAAATGATCTTCTCCTCAACCTTTCTCTCAACTCTAGAGTTGAAAACATGCTCTCTTCTCTTCTGTAGATTTTTCTCTCTACTCTAATTTCTTGCAGATCTCCCTTTGTCCCCCCCCCCCAAATTACCACCTTTCTTTCCTTCCTCATCAAGGTTACATGGGTCTGAATCCATAATTCGTGGTTAGGCTTGGAATCCTTACATATGGGTACCCTGCCCCATATCCTCATTAAATCTTTAGGATGACCTTCAAACTACCATCCTAACCGACAATTCATTTCTAGGTCAGAGGACTCTTGAGAAATTACACCCAATATGTACTGGTTTAGTGAGGGTCATCTCAACCATTCTTGGTTTCCCTCACCATATATCTCATAGAATCCATGTACTATATTGCAAAACTCCCCCCCCTTTCAGCAGTTGTGCAACACATATCCAATTTCTATTAATAACAGAAAATTCATACATTGACCCTTTTTATACAAAGCTTCATCAAATCAAACATTCACACATATTTAGTCTTCCATAGTCTCTTGGCTAGTTATAGTTATATTTACAAATTGGGGGAAATGGGGGTATTACAATCCCCTCCCCCTTAAAGGAAAATTATCCTCGATGTTCTATATGTCGATGTGCTCTATATGTACAAACGTAAACAAAAATGGATATGCATGTTTCATGGCATCCTCCATTTCCCATGTAGCCTCATCTAGGACAAATTGTTTCCACTTCACCTTGACCTGTGAAATGGTTATGTTCCTAAGTGGGTTTTCCTTCCTTTCTATTATGCAATAAGGTTCTGGCAAGAATTATCCCTTGGGTTCCACCTGAATCACAGACCAATCAATAATATGATTAGAATCATGTACATACTTCTTTAATAAACAAACATAGAAAACATTATGTGCCTTCACTATGGGAGGAAGTGCTAGTCGATAGGATATTGGTCCCACTCTATCCAAAACTTCAAAGGGTCCACAATACCATGGTTCCATCTTGGAACAAGCTCCCATCCTCAAAGATATTTTCCTCGGTCTAACTCGAAGATACACATGATCCCCTAATTTGAACTCTCTAGGAGTCCTTTTCATGTCTACATAGATCTTTTGTCTATCTTGGGATATATTGAGACTTTGTCTGATCTAAATTACTTCATATTCCATTTCCTTTATCATATCTGGACCAATTGTAACTTTGTCTACTGGATTGTTCCATCTGATTGGAATGTTGCATTGTCTTCCATAGAGGACTTCAAAAGGGCTCATTTTTAATGACTCTTGATAGCCATTGTTGTAGGAAAATTCTACCAGTGGTAGGTAGTCCTCCCACTTCTTGGGTTGATGCATTACATTCATTCTCAACATGTCTTCTAACACTTGGTTTACCCTCTCTATATTACCATCATTTTGAGGGTGATAAGTTGTACTAAAGAGAAATTGTGTTTCAAAACTAGAAAACAGAGATTTCCAAAAGTTTGAAGTAAATTTTGTATCTCTGTTGGATATAATTTCCTTGGGCATGCCATGCAACCTAAATATCTCTTTCATGAAAATGTTGAAAATGTCTATTTCCTTGCAAGTTGACTTGGTGGGTATGAAGTGAGCAGTCTTGCTTAGTTTTTCAACAAATACCATGATGGCGTCGTTTTGTTTGGTTGATCTTGGTAATCTTGTGATGAAATATATGGAGATGGTTTCCCATTTCCATTCAGGAATTTGTAGGGGATGAAACATCCCTACTGGGTGTCGGTGCTCTACCTTAACTTGTTGACATTCTAAACACTTATCTAAGTAACTAGCTATGTCCTTTTTCATTCCATGCCAATAAAATATTTTCCTAGTGGTCATGGTCATTTTCTGATAACCAGGATGACTAGTATATGGTCTTTTGTGTAGTTCATCCATTATGAACCTCTTCAAGTCGTCACAATTTGGAATATATAATCTTCCCTTGTAAGTCAGCAGGCCATCATTAAGCATCTGATATCCTTTGTACTTCATTCCTGTGGGATCTTGCTTTAGGTATAATGTCACGGTCTTTAAAAATTCATATGTTCTTGTGCACTTTTGACTCTCTCTTTGATGTTTGATTCACTCATGCTAACAACTTCCAAGTGAACCACTTTCATACTTCAACTAAGGGCATCAAGCACCCTATTCTTCTTTCCTTTGATATGTTTGATTTAAAAATCAAACTCACTAAGGAGATTCATCCACCTATCTTGTCTCACATTGAGTTTTGGCTGGTCAAACAAATATATTAACCCATTATGGTCTGTCATAAGTACAAATATTATACCTAAGAGGTAATTCCTCCACATTTTTAAATCATGCGCTATGGCATCCAATTCCATATCATGGGTCACATAATTGACTTCATTCTCATTCAATTTTTTGGATTCGTAGCAAATCACATGTCCTTCTTGCATAAGGAATTTTCCGATCCCTTTCTTGTAGGGATTTGTACACACAAGGAAGTCCTTGTTTGGGTCTGCAATTTTTAGTGCAGGCTCATTGGTTAGAAATTATTTCAGCTCTTGAAATATTCCTTCACATTTCGATGTCCAGATGAATTTAACCATCTTTTTATGAAGGGATTTGATTGGGAAACCAATCTTGAAGAATCCCCTTATGAATCTCCTATAGTATTCTGCTAGGCCCATAAAGGATATGATATCATATACATCCTTTGGGGTAGGCGAATCCATGATGGCCTTAATCTTGTTAGGATCAACTGCCACTCCTTGCTCACAAATAACATGGCCTAAGTAATGGACTTGTTTCTGGAAAAAGTCACACTTACTAAGCTTAGCATAGAGTTGATGTTCTCTTAGTACTTAGAGTACTAGCTTGAGATGTTCTTCATGTTATTCCCTACTCTTGGAATAGATTAGGATATCATCAATGAAAACCAACACAAACCTATCCAAGAAATTTATGAATATGTTATTCATTAAGAACATAAAAGTGGTTGGTGCACTGGTGAGCCCAAATGGCACTACCAAAAATTCATAGTGACCATATATTTTCCTAAAGGTTGTCTTGTGGATGTCTTCATCTTTAATTCAGACCTGATGGTATCCATACCTCAAGTCAATCCTGGAGAATATTGTAGCACCCATTAATCGGTCAAAAATTCATCAATCCTTGGTAAGGGATACTTATTCTTGATGGTCATCTTATTGATTTGTCTATAATCTATGCACAGTATGAGTGTGACATCTTTAATTTTTGCAAACATGGATGTTGCTCCCCATGGAGACACACTAGGTCGAATGTAGCCTTTGTCCCACATTTCCTTTAGTTGTAGTTTGAGCTCAATTAACTATGGTTTACTCATTATATAGGGTGTTCTAGACATTGGCACCGCTTCGGGTACAAGTTCTATTGAAAATTCAATATCCATTCTTGGAGGTAGACCTAGCACCTCTTCTGGGAATACATATTTATATTCTCTTAATATGGGATGGTCCTCTAGGTTGGGTTTTTCATTCTCAACAAAGTTCAGTACTTGTATTACATACAAGGGACATCCCTTTCGGCAATACTTCTTCACTTGGAGGGATGATATTTGTCTCATTGAGACAGGATTTTGAATCCATTGTAGGGTTACCCTTCTTCCTTCTTCATTTTCACACTCCAAGGTTTTACTGTAACAGTCCAACTTGGTTTTGTGGGCAGCCAACCAGTCCATGCCAATCAACGGGTCATAAGATCCTAAAGGAAGTATGTTTAGGTTCGCTTTGTGGGAAACCCTATTATAATGAATTGGCATGCTGGTATGACCTATGTTACATTTCTTTTGGTTCCAGTGGCTAGTTGTACCAGTCATGATTTAACATGTTTAACTTGTTGCAATATACATTTATCAATAGTTTGAGGGGTAGCATAACTCAAATTAGAACCAAGGTCAATTAAAATGGAAACAAGATGGTTGGAAATTGTACCTTCCATCTCCACCACTGAATCTTGGTGGTCAGCTTGTTTGTTATCCAAGGCTACATAAATTTGTGGAATTCTCCTAGCCACATCATTGACTATGGTTTCCTCTTGGACATTCTAGACCCATTACTGCTGTGTTTCCTATGCAGACAGTCCCTCAACAAATTTTCTTCTCCGCAATCCAAACATTTCAAGGGTTCTCTCTTCGTGTTATCATTTTTACTTGGAACTTCTCTGAATGGTTTATTTCCACTCTCAGATGGAAAATAAAATTTATACACACTTCTGGTAGGAAGGGTCATCCAAGATCTCTTCCCATGGTTCTTAAATCTAGAGAATTTAAACCCCTTCTTATTCAATCCTGAACTGTTTGTCTCCTTTCATTCTTCATGGGGTTCTGTCTTATTCTTGAATTTCTCATAGAAATACTTTTCCTTTCGGATAGTATCTTGTAAATTATTTGGATCATCAAACTCAATTATGTCTCGGTAGGACTGAGGTAACCCACTAATAAATAGTTTCATCTTTACTTTTTCATCCTTTCATTTTCAACCTTAAAACTTTGTAATTATTCCATGAGGCTTCTTATAGTTTTGGTCAAATCTGGAGGGGTTTCCACCGCCCTCTTTTCATCAGATTCTTCTTCTCTATTGTGGGAGCTCTCCCCTAACTCATCGTGTGTCACCATCCTTTACGTTGTATTTTTCCTGCTATTCATTGATTGCTTGAGTGTTGATAAAACATTTTATGTTAGTTACTAATATAACAAATCATGAACAACACATATCATTACAAAGTGAAGTCAGTTTATTTATTTGGAAACATTAGCAACATATAATGCAAAATTCCAAAAAATCTATCAACAATTGAAGGTTTCATTCCTCTATTCAGTAGAGGTTCAAACAAGTTTCTTATAGAAGAGGGGTAAGATAGGGTGTTACCCCATAAATTTCTCTAATAATATTTTTATGTGACTCGTGCATGAGCCCGAGTGGGACAAGTGTTTTTGACTTGCTCTAATACCAATTTGTAACACACCTGACCCCTAAGTACCCTTTCTAGGGATGGGAATCAAATTTTTTCTCTTCCAATCATCTTAAATCATATCTTTGAGGTATACATCCTCTTCTACTCATTTGTAGCTTGCTAATGACTATTTTCGATTCAAAATCCAATCTTGGTTTGCAAGATAGGCCTCTCGAAGTTACCCGGGCATTATTACCCGGGGTATTTGGTGTTCGGTGCTAAACACCCATTTTCTTACTCCCTGAAGTCCCAAAATATCACCATGTGTCCTTGGCCATTCGTCAATCAGCGTTCGACATTTTACATTGAACGTCCCTTTTTCGAAGTTCAACAGTCAGGGATCGTCTTTGAACATCTGGCGTTCGTGTTGGTTTTGGAGCCTTATTATCTTATTTATTTAGAGGTCTTTGTTTTTAGTCGTGTTTATACTCCATGAAGACTTTACATCCCAGAATAATGTACACTCCTCCACGTAGGGGAGTGCAGGGGGGTTACCCCCCTGCGGTGTCCAAGGGGGTTATCCCCCCGGATGAGGAGTCCGAGGGAAAGTGGGACCCCGGTGAGGGTTCAGGGGACAACATTCCTCGATGGGGGTTCAGGGGAAAATCCCCCGAAGGAAAAATTTCCTTGTAAACATATATTGTAATTTCATACTAAATATGGACCTTTCATTATAAGGTCACGAATCTAATGGTAGAAGTTATGTTAGGTTTTTTTTCTCTATAAGGAAACCCTATTTTATGAGGGAAATGTATTGTGACTATGTATCATTGTGAATATTTTATTCTGAGAGAGGATACTGTGAGAGAAAGAAGAGGAAGTGACAATGGGTTTGTTGTAGGTTGTATCCTATCATTTGTTGGATAATAATAAAGGAAGTACCTGGCAATTTATCTGGTGGACATAACCCACATTGGGTGAACCACGTATATTTGTGTATCTATTGTATTGTGTATCTTATGTGTTTTATTTCCACATTTGTTTTATTTTATTGATCCACAATCCTATTTTTCTAACAATTGGTATCATAGGGAAAGGTAACTCGTAGGAAAAGAGGGTTCCTGGTTCGAGTGGGAGAAATGGTGGAAGATGGAAAGTTTAGGGTAAAGAAATTTAACAGTCAAAACTACCAGTTATGGAAGATGCAAATGGAAGATTATTTATATCAGAAGGATCCATTACTACCATTGGGTGGAATAGAAGAGAAGTTGATGGCTATGAAGTATGAAGAATGGGAGGTTATTGACATAAAGGCACTAGGAATGATACAGTTGATCCTGGCAGCGTCGGTGGCTTTCAATATTTTGAAAGAAAATACAACGAAGGAGTTGATGGATGCATTGGATAAACTGTATGAAAAACCCTAGGCATCCAATAAGGTATTTCTAATGAAGAGATTATTTAATATGAAGATGTCAGGAGGTGGGTTTATTGCAGATCATTTAAATGAATTTAACACAGTTACTAATCAACTAAGTTCTGTAAAAGTGGACATTGATGATGAGGTCAGGGATATTCTAATCTTGTGCTCATTTCTAGAAAGATGGAACATCTTGGTCATGATTGTAAGTAACTTTGTCTCTAGTTCAAGCACTTCAAAATTTTATGATGTTGTTGGTGTTATCCTTAGTGAGGAAATGTGATGGAAAAGAACAGGTGACACATCAGGTAATGTGTTAAACATGGAAAACATGGGAAGACAAAAGGATAGAGGAAAGGGCTTAGGGAACCATGGGAATTCTAGGAAGGGCAGATCAAAATCTAGACTTGGAAACATAGAGTGTTGGAATTGTGGAAAGAAAGTGTATCTGAAGAAAGACTACAGAGCTCCAAAGAAACAAAGAGATGGACAACATGAGAAAAATCAGGAAGCAAATGTAACAGGTGATGTGTTACAAGATGTTTTGATTCTTTTTGTAGATAACATTTTTGAGCCTTGGGTTGTAGATTTAGGGGCTTCATTTCATGCCACATCCCATAGGAAACATTTTCTAGATTGTGCTTAAGGTGATTTTGGACAGGTTCATTTGGGTGATGATGCACCATGCAAAATTGTTGGAATGGGAAAGGTAAAAATAAATCAAATGAATGGAAACCAATGGTTGTTGAAAGAGGTAAGACATGTTCCAAATATAAGGAAAAATCTAATTTCAATAAGGCAGTTGGAAAGTGAAGATTGTATATCCATATTTACAGATAAGGTGTTCAAGGTCACCAAAGGATCATTGGTGATAACAAAAGGAGAGAAGGTAGGTACATTGTATTTATGTAATGGTAATATTGACTCTTCTATCTCTTTAGCTTCTACAGGAGTGGATACAACATTGTGGCATCATAAGCTTGGACACGTGAATGAGAAGGGGATGCAGATACTTCACAAAAGAAATTTATTTCCCGATCTTAAACAAATTGATTTGGATTTCTGTGAGCATTGTGTTTATGGAAAACAAAAGAGAGTCAGATTTATCAGGGTCAAAAAAGAAAACAAGTTCGAAAGGTAAGAGCTTGTGCATACAGATGTATGGGTACCAACTCAAGTATCATCTCTTGGTGGCTCTCGTTATTATGTTACTTTTATTGATGATGCAACTAGAAAAACTTGGGTTTATTGCATTCGATAAAAATATGATGTTTTTTATACTTTTAAGAAATGGAAAGCTTTGGTTGAGAATAAGACAAAAAAAAGGTTGAAGTCTCTCAAATCAGACAATGGAGGTGAACATTTCAGCAACGAGTTTGATGATTATTGTTCATACCATGGGATTTGTAGAGAGAAGACAAATCCAGGAACACCACAAGAAAATGGTGTGTCCGAAAGGATGAACATGACCATCATGGACCGTGCAAGGAGTATGAGATGGCATGTTGGTTTTCCCTTAATATTCTAGGCATATGTTGTAGATATTGTTGTTTACTTAATAAACAAAGGACCTTCAATCTCTTTGGATGGTGGAATTCTAGAGGAGGAATGGGCAGGTAAACAAATAAACTATTCATTTTTTAATATTTTTGGTTGTGAAGCATTTGTCCATATTGTTAAATAAAAAAGAACAAAACTTGAGGAAAAATCCAAAAGTGTACCTTTATTGGATACAGTGTTAATGATTTTGGTTATCTCTTATGGGATTATGAAAATCACAAAATCATTAGGAGTAGAGATTTCATATTGGGGTCATTTTGTGATGGCTATTTCGACGCTCTTGCGATGTTATGTCGTGGATATTGTGACGAATATTGAGTCTCCCAAACGTCGTTTCATGTGATGTGGCACGTGCAATGAATATTGATTAACATCACAAGAGAGACACCAATAGGGATGTTGTCACAATTGCAACAAAAAAATAAATATCGTCTCCAATACAACTAAGTAAAAAAATCATCGAAAGAGCGACACGGTAGGTAAATCATCGCACACTCGACAATATAGGCAAAGTAAGTGAAAAAATTGCGACAAATAAGATTTCAAAGAGTTCGTCGAGGTTGCGATGAACACAGGGTATATAGTGATGAAATCGCTATACAATTTACGTGGTTTGTACAACAAGTTCGTCGCAAAATTTGTATCGGTCGTCGCATTTGAGACAAAAATTGTCGTGATTTGTATAGCAAATTCATCGCAGGATTTGTTCCAGTCATCGCAAGTGAGACGAAAATTGTCGTGATTTGTATAGTGAATTCGTCGCAGGATTTCTATGGTTCGTCACAATTTATACGAACACTTTTGTGGTTTGTATAGAAAAATCATTGCAGGATTTCTATAGTGCGTCGAAATTGCAACAAAAACGATTTATTCAAAAAAAAAAAATGAGCAAAAAAATTAATATTTTATTTTTGAAGAAAGGGGTTATGTATTGGAAGAATATTATAGGCTATGAAGTTCATTATATTCTTGAAAACATTTCACAAAGGGAAATTCTCTGAAGTAAATAAGGTATGGGTAGATCGCTCTGCATGTGATCAAGCACCAGCTAGTTTTGATTTCAAAAGTACAAATATGGAGTGTCACATCCAATCAAGAGTTACCCTTAGATATTTATAGGGAATGGGGAATGAGTTCATGTGATGACCCTCAATGTCTTAGACATGCACAAGTCTTATCAATCATTTATTTATTCATCCACCTTTATTTAACTAGGATTTTTACATATAATATGCTTCTAGAGATAACTTAACATTGAGTTACCATTCTTAACATTATTTCTTACTACCCCTTTAAGAATTGTTTTTTTTAATGTTTGTTTTATCGAACAAGTTCCTTTTATTTAGATATCCATAGACAAACTAGAGACTAGGGGTATTGGCCTCATAGTGAGGGAGAATTGCTAAAGATTTATATTTGGATTTTGACTTTATCTCTTCACGTCTTTTCCTTATTGGATTATTGAATCAGGCTTTATCAATTTGACCTTTCCTTTTGACCTTTGAGAAATCATACATGACCAAGATGCAATTTTTGAT
>ML778369.1:78235-88504 GCA_009831015.1 Picea engelmannii | reverse complement strand
AATTTGATCAGACCAGGGTCCTTCTCAGGTTACCAACAAAAGGTACCAAGTAGTCTAGAGCACTACCATTTTCATCTCTTCTGAAGAGAAGAAGTCTCACTCGAAGCACTACTGAGACAGATAGATAGGGAAGGGTAGGTAAAATACTAAAGAGGATCCATAGATCGTTCAAAACTCATTCTTGTTCTTGCACAAGAGACAACATCATATCTGAAACATCTAACCATAAGAATTGAACCTACTTACGTTATGAACAATGATTAAACATAGAACCATCAAGAATAACTCATAAACCATAAAGGAACAATGTAATGCATAAGTAAACATACCAAGACACATCCTATTTTGAAAATTTGGTTCTCCTTCATATTAGTTCTAGGATCTTTCCTTTATTACGGACTCAGAGTTACATAGAAAGGTTCAGTACAGACTATGGCTTGTCTCTTCTCGACTTACAGCAAGTTTCAACAACTAATCCCAAAACCTTGAGCAACTCTGATAGACATGACTCACCCCAACTCTAATCCAACCAACGAACTGAATGAACAACAACAATAACACCAACCCAACCCTTTTACAATTACACTCAGCCCTATATATAGTTGGGTTGTGTCTTCCTTCTCGAATTATGTGCTTCCTTGTTCTATTGCAGCCGTTTTTTTCTTAGCTGGCGTTGCGCTAGCTTTTGAAACTACTTTTATGTTACTCTTTCTTCCAGACTCTGATGAAGTTTTCATGACTCATGCTTAATCAAAACTTGCACAATTCTTACCCAACAACAAAGGGCCCAATAGGCTTCTACCACAATCCTTGACTCGTCCTCGAGTCAACACTTGGTTCTTTCACATCCTCCAAGAGCAGCTGTTGTTTTCCCTTGTCTGACTTTTCTTCTTCTTTGAGCTCTTTTGTTTGTGCCTTTTCTTCCTTTGCCTTCTCAAACGAAGGGCCAAATTCTGGTACCAAATCTAGGGCTTGGTGCTTTACTCCTTGAAAGATTTCAACCTTGTCCTGCCATTTCCGGGCGAGGATTGATGCTTCTGCAAGGAATTGTTGTGTTGTCTCTTTTCTGTACTCCTTTTTCGGTATAAAGTGCATATCTTTGGTTCCATCCGGAGCTAACTCCCAAAAGACGTCTGGGTACATCTGTGGGAACAAGGTTGAATCCGTGAGGTCAAGGTTGAGTAGCTTAACATGCTCTACCTTCCCTTTGAGGTCACCTATGATCTCGACCCGGGGGTCGAAGATATCATTTGGTACTGCTTCTTTAGTCATGGTTCTTCGGCTTGCTCTGGCTCTCGACATTAGCACTTCTGTGGCAGTTAAAAACTAGGGCTATGTTTACAGCTTTGGCAGTGGTCCTAACTGGTTTGCACAGCTGAGTTCGGAAATGGATATGCTCATTTTAGAAACAATACATTCTCAGCCGAGGTCTGAGAGTCTTATGTCTGGCTTAACAGGTAAGTTTTACCAATAACTTCTCCTCATCATGATCATATAGATGCAACAGGGTGTGAGTCGTCCGATGAGACGGTTTGATCAAGGTAAATCCTATTGGGCGATCTTGGGATTTACTCATTTGATTGGAATAGGGATGTGGCCGAATTGAGACCTTTCTATTTTTTGGGTGGGTGTCCCGGTGCAAATTTCGATGGCATCTTGGCATAATGTGGCTTTATGACTTAAAGGGCGATAGTCGGGGTACCGAAATGGAAATAAAGGGTGTGATTAGACTATTTTTCTATGGCCTTTAACTCAGATTGGATTGGGATTCATGGTTCCTCTGACCACAAAGATTGTCCCCGTCATCTTTAATGACTTTCATTAATTGACTTTCTCATGCTTCAGGTTTTGTACTGTTGATTCATCAGCTCTGTATCAACCAACACTTAAACAAAACAAATGAACTATGTGTTATGGCGAAATACTACACACATGGACATTATTAATTGAATTTACAAAATTTCAGAAAGAAAATGAAACTCAAATCTAGCTATTGTACAAGCTTCATTGGACTGGAGCGATTGTCCTTCTTCTCATTTTTTAGATAGGTAGGGCTTCAAGTGAGCGCCATTCACCCATCCTGGTCATAGAAAACCATCCAGTTGCATGAGTCAGACTGCTCCTGATGGTTGGATCTCTGCAACTAGGAAGGGTCCCAACCAGTGCATACGCAACTTGCTAGGATGCTTATGGTATCGGCTGTTGTTGAGTAACACCTTGTCTCCTTGTGTAAATACATTGGTCTTAATGTGTCGGTCATGCCAAGATTTTTGTCTTGCCTTTTCAACCAACTGATGTAATTCTGCTAGAAATCTGGTTTCTTTGAGTTCTTGTCACTCTGCAAGTCTCTGCGCCACTGATTCTTCATGTGTCATATGTGTGGCTTGTGCAATATAAATACTTGGAGTGATGAAATCTGCGGGCACCACTGCCTATTTTCCATAAACATGATAGAAAGGTGTGTATCTGTGGAGTTTCTTCATGGTTGTCCTGTAGGCCCATATTACCACTAGAACTATGTCATCCCAGTCCTCTCGGTTTGTGCAATAGACCTTTGTTAGTCCCTTTTATAGGATTTTGTTGAAGGTTTCAACCGTTCTGTTGGCCTATGGGTGGTATGGACTGCTCTTGTGATGTTGAATCATAAATTCTGTTGTAAGTGTTGCTATAGTGTTGCTAATGAAATGAGTTCCATGATCGATGGTTAGGCTCTTGGAACATCTGAAGCGAGTAATGATATTTTAGAAAATGAACCTGGCAGTAGTATCCGTCGAACAGTCATTTACTGTTGTCACTTCTTCCTAATGAGTAAGGTAGTCGGTTGCAGTAATAATGTACCTTTCCTTCAAATGTTTAGTTGTGGGGTTGATTGGCCCAATGAAGTCAATTGCCCATTTCTCAAATTTATGGAGCGCTCTAACAGGTTGTAATGGAAGTTCATCTCGGCATGACGGCTTGCCCACTCTTTGACAAAAATCACACGATATGGCGTATGCTTTTTCATTTTTAAAAGTGTTTCCCACCACATTCCTTCCTGTAGAATTTTCTATGTTTTTTCCTTTCCTCGGACATATCCTCCTGCAATTCCACTATGGCATTCCCAGAGTATCTCCTGCCTTTCATGATCCAGGACACATCATCTGAGGATGTTGTCTAGTCCTAGTTTATATAATTTCCAGGCGATCAGCTGATAATCTGCTTCTTTGAAAACCATATGGATTTTTTGGGTTACAGAATATGTTTTGGGATAGGCCCCTGTACTGAGAAATATTTCTATGTCCTCCAGATATTCTGGTATGGCCTCGATCCTGAAAAAAATCTGCATCTGGGAGTTGTTCATCCACTGCTCCGCCACTTTCTCCTGGCTTTAGTCTAGATATATGGTTGGTTCCAACGTTGCATCATCCTAGCTTGATGATGAATTCAAAGGAAAATTTCTAAAATAACAACAACCATCTGCAAATTCTCCCTTCCAACACAGGTTTGTTAACAAGGTATTTTAATTTTGAATGATCAGTAAAGAATTTGAAATGAGACACTAACAGATAATGTCTAAATTTATGTAAATCATAGATCATGGCTAATCCTTCCTGTTCTGTCGTTGTGTAGTTGCGCTCTACTTGTGACAGATTCCAACTCGCAAAGTAGATAGGGTGATCCATAGCTCCATCTCCAGGTTGTGTTAAGATAGCCCCTAAGGAAATTCCTGAAGCATCCACATGGACTTGAAATTCCTTCTCCCAGTTTTGGAATATGAGAATCGGTGTTGTAATGAGTTTCTCCTTGAGTGTCTCAAATGCTTTGTCACATTTGGGAGTCCATTGGAATGTTTCAGCCTTTTTCAGGAGGTTTTCCAATGGTGCAGTAATGTTATCATATCTCTGAATGAACCTTCGATAGTAGCATGTATGTCCTAGTGTGGAGCGCAATTGTTTAAGACTCATAGGTGGAGTCATATTCGCAATTGTTGCAACTTTAGCTGGGTCTACCAATACTCCTTCTCGGTAGACTATTTGGCCCAACAAATTTCCATGTGGCACACAGAAGATACATTTCCTAAGGTTTAATGAGATCTGTAACTCTTGACATCTATCAAACATTAGCCTTGGCAGTGCTACATGGTCCTTAAGCAGGCTATATATTGTCCAATCATCCATATATACTTCTATGAACTTGTGAATGAACTCTCTAAAGGCTGCTATCAAAATCCTAGAGAAAATTGTGGGGGCATTCTTTAAACCAAATGGCATCACATTATATGCAAAAGATCCCCATTCGGTAATGAAAGTGGTTTTTCTCTTGTCCCCTTTAGCAATCCTAACTTGATGGTATCCTTAAAATCCATTTGTAAATGAGTATGCTTCCTTCCCCGCAACCTATTCTAGGACCTCATCGGTAAAAGGTGTTGGGAAAGGGTCATGCACACATGTAGAGTTAAGGTTTATGTAGTCCACACAGAATCTAATATCCTAAGTGTCTTTCTTTCTTTGAATGACTATCGGGCTGACCCATTCTGCTTCTTCTACCGGAAGAATGAGAGCTACTTCTAATATATTATCAATCTCCTTCTTGAATTTCTCTTTTAATATTGGGTTAAGATGGTATGGCCTATGTCTGACAGGCTTGGATCCTAGTTTTAACTCAATCTTCATTTCTCCCATAACTCCTTTGATTCCCTTCAATTTTGAAAAAGTCTTTGGGAACAAATATTTGTATTCCTGCAGTAGACTCTGTATTTCCTGACTAGTTTCCTCATCCTAGTAATTTCCCACCAAAGATATTTTGGGTTGCTCTTTGGTCCCTATGTTAAGTTTCTGCAATTTCAAAGGGTGATTGTAGGAACTATCGGTCTAGCTAGGTATGGTGTTTTGGATTTCTCTGTTCCCCTCGATCTCTTTGATGGATAGGTTTCTCAGTTCTTCTAATTCATCTAGGCTTTCTGAAGCTTTGCTAATCTGATATCATTCTATGGGATTTTCATTCAAGAGTAAGTGGAGTTTACTCTAAAGTTCTTGTGTATGCTTGGGACACACTACAAAGTCTGATCTGATATCACTATTGGTTTTAAAAAGAAGTTCTTTAATATTTTGTAGGACTAGTCCAAGCTCGAGGTACTTACTTGTGAATGAGAAGTCTTTGAAAAATTGAGCTACCAGTATTTGCCAATCGCAGGTCTATCATCTAGTTTCCTCATGTACAAACCAAGCTTTCAGGATTGGTCCTAGAGAATGGGGGAATACCTGAAACCAAAAGTGAGAGGGTATCTCTGCAGCCTGCCACTATGCCACGCACTATTGAATGTCTATCCTAGGGTCTGATTCTCCGTTGAACAATTGTGAAATGTGGATATTCGTCTGCATTTATGATTCTAACTTCTCTCTATTCCAGAACCTATACTTGATATCTTGCTTCACCTCATCCAAAGTTCTTAGTGCGACTTTATGAGTAGCCCACCATCTGGCAGGGGTGTTCTGGAAAGCTATATCTAGTACCAAGATTCTTTGATCTTCTCCCATAGTTTCTTCCATATTCTGCAAAAAATTGTCTAGATCTAAGGTGACATCATATACTAGGTGTTCTCTGACTTCGGTCCCAACCCATCTGGTCATTCTGATAGTTGCACATCTTCTTGAGAATATTTCATGCAGACCTTGTTGCCAACTATCAAAATCCAGTTCTGAATCTTCGTCTGTTGACTATATACTTCGCCATCTTACTGATCCATCCGTAGTGGGGTTTATATAATCGTTTCTTGTCCCAATTGTTACAGTGTATAACCGGTCTAGGTCTTCTCCTTCCATATTATTGTTTGTTGGTTCTGTGTACCTGGGTCCTACATATGGATCCAAAGGTTGAACTACCTTGATTCCCTCAGATTCAAAAGTCATGGTATCTTTCTTTAAGTCAATTACTGCATAATTTTCATAGGCCCAATTGATGCCAAGTAGCGCAAGGTAGGGGTCCTTGTCTCCCATGATCTCATTGACTTCAAAGTCAGCCACTATTTTTACTCCTGTGACATTGATTTCCACGTTCTCCAGTCTTCCTATGGAAAAGATACAGTATTGGTTTTACATTCTTAACTGAATTGGGGAATATGTCAATATCGGTTTGTCTAATGCTTCCCAGGTCTTCTTGGGCAGAATGTTCACATCTGACCCTAGGTCCAACATGACATCCTTAATTTTGAAGTCATATAACTGGGCTACCAGTCGAAATTCTTTTACGGTTCTTACTTTTCATCGTTGGACTCTTTGAGTACTCTTCTCATGAAGGTTAGCCCAAATCCTTGCTTCTGAGGTTTCTTCATTCCCTAAGACTAGGTACAGCGCATTGCGCAACTTCTCTGTCAATTGATCGTTCTATAGAATGCCAGATAATAATTGAAACTAGAGGTCAACTAAATTTTGAGGTTTCTCAAGTTGTCTTGTTATGTCTACAGGGTTTCTGGGTGCAGGGGGTGAAGCAAGGACTTCTGCCACCTTAGGGTATACAACCAGCTGAGGGGGGTTCTCTTTCATCTCATGATTAGGAATATTCTGGAATACTTGTATGGCATCTTCAAAGAATATTTTTTTCTTTAGGGGGTCATACCTGTCTTCTTTAGGTGCTTCTTTCTGAATTTGAGGTAGAGTATCAGCATCAGCTCCTCTCTTTGCTCCTCCTCGAGTGACAATGTTAAGGTTTGGCAATTGTCCCTTAGAAATCCTCTTGATCTCTAAACCAATAAGGTTAGTTCCTCTTTGTCGTACTCTGTCTTCCCACTTTGAAATTAGCTCTGGGTAGTCTTCGGTTGTGTGTCTGTTGGTTCTGCAGTGAGAGCACCATGGTCACCTTGGATGAGGGAAATCTCTAGCCAAGTGACCCTGTTCATCATAGTTGTAACATCTACTCAGTCCTCTTCCTCCAGTTCTTCCTCCTCTGAAATCTCCTCCATCTCCACCTCCTCGACCTCATCCTAGTCCCTAAAGGTTTTCATTTACCCTGAATGTTGTTTGGTCTAGCCTATCTGCAAGAGCATTTAATACTCTACATTGATTGGTAGTATGCGTGGTGGATGCACAGAACTCACAGTGTGTTGTGTTTGGTATTGTCAAATATTTCTGCATGATGGGGAACTGTCTTGGTCCATGCCCGTGGATTCGGCAGATCTCACAATATTTCGTTGTTGGTGTTGCTTGGCCTCCTGGGAAAGCGTGATATGGGGTGGGATGATGGAATAGTGGGTTCGTCGATACTTGCGCAACACCTCCCGTGGTTCTTGGTGGGGTTACCATCAGATTCTGAGGAGGTCCCAACCCCCTTACTCATGGACATTCGTTCACCAAATGACCTTCTGTATAGCATCCATTACACCAAACTTGTGGTCGTCTTGATCTAGGTATCGTCAGCTCTTGAATATTTTATGCAAGTGTTGATATCTTCCCTTGTAGTTGCGTTAGATTTTCATCTACTGGGGGTCAGGTTACTCTCAAACTCCCAGGATATCCCTCCATGGATTCAATCTTCATAGATTGTTCCAAGGCATCTGTTAATGTGGCTATTCGTTGTTTGGTTAGCAGAATCCGAGCCAAGGGTAGAAGCCCTTGAATGTACCACTCCCTTTGATGTTCTTCATGGATTAGATGTGCCAACCTCCCAATGGCATCTTTGAAATTATGGATGTACTCCCAGGTTGATTCACCTTCCCTCTGCTAGATCTCGCGCAACTCAGACAGAGCCTGTTGTTCTAACTGAGACAACTTGAACTGTGTTATGAACCTTGTTTGTACCTGGCCAAGTGTGAACGCTTGACCTTGCGTCCCTGGCACTCCTGGTTCAATGATATTCATGTACCACTTGAGAGTGCGACCTCTCAAGGTAGTCTGGAACTTGACCAACTTATTTTGATCCGGAGTCCCTCTGGATCTCCAAATTGC
The DNA here is from genome assembly GCA_009831015.1 of Picea engelmannii. NCBI lineage: Eukaryota > Viridiplantae > Streptophyta > Pinopsida > Pinales > Pinaceae > Picea > Picea engelmannii. Next base: position 80,585 of record ML778369.1, on the reverse strand, counting down.
TTCGCACAAGAACCAGTGTTGTTCAACGTCTTTGTCTCCCTTATCCCCAAAATTATGGGTATCAAGTAATCGGACCTCCCACATGGCTATCCATTGTTCATCCTATTGTTTGTATCAATATGAACCCTAACAATCCTACTTGCGATCTACCAAGGGATCCCAATATCCTCCATGTACTCATACTTCCTAGTTGTGATTGGTTAGTTAATTGTACTGGACAAAACTTGCATGAGAAGGTAGTGTCGAACTTACTGCTTCTATAGAAGGCACTTGGGGTATGGGTGATTTGAGGCTAGCACCACTGGCTTCGAGGAGGTTTTCTTTGATCTGGGGGTCTCGTTAACTTCCACTGGGATGATCTCTTCAGTCAGATCCCCAATTTCTCTTGTTATCAGGGCTGAATCTTCTCTTTCTCCTCCAAGATTCGTGTTGGCTTCCTCCTCTCTTACATCCATGTTTTCTCCTTCTCATCCCAACTCCTGGGGACTTCTTTCTCTCTTTGCTTCTCTCTTGTTTAATCTTTGACTGGCCATTCATTCTTGTCTTCTCATCCTCTGTAGTTCTTCCATCTGTCTTTCCTCGCTTTCTCATGATCCTCCTTCTTTCCTCAACTTTTCAGACTGTCTTGCAGCTTTCTTGATCTTGTTGCGCCACCATTTCTCAACTATGGCAGCTCTCTTCAAGGTTCGCTCATCTCTCAAATCCATTTCTTGTTGTTTCCCCCCCATTTGTCAAATAACCCTTCCCCTTTCTCACGCCATGACTCTCACCCTGTCTCACCCTACCCCAAGCGAGGGTGTTTACGTTGCCATCTTGGTCGGGAACATAATCAACATCCCTTCCTCCACCAAGAAATCCTTAATCCATAGGGGGATCTCTCTTAACAGTCTTCCCCTTGTGCATTTCTTGAAAATTTCCTCTGGCCGTGAGAAAGACTAGTGGTTCTCAGCTACAAATTCGATCATGTATCCTTCTATCGTGGTGCTAACCCAGAAATCCACAGCTCGTGTGAATGGGAAATCCATCCTATGGAGTGCTTCTAACTTGTCGGTATCCCAAGTGCAGATCTTCTTAACCCATCCCTGGAACTCTAGAGCTTCTTGGAGTCTCTTGATCCAGTGAAAAAATTCTTCCGGGAATTTAACCCAGAAAATCTTGTACTAGTCACTCGATCTTTCTAAGTAAGAGATTGCTTCCCTAGTAGTTCCCACTAATTTTCTTCTTAGTTTCTCTTCTTTCCATATGAAGGTGTCACAGTTTCTTTCCCACCATTGATCGATGCTAGATCTATGGATCGGTAGTAGCATTCTTCCTACAAGTTCCCTTTTAATACATGTCTCGGCAACAGAACCATTTTGTTGGCGTGAATTTGATCATACCAAGGTCCTTCTTAGGTTACCAACAAAAGGTATTGATTAGTCTAGAGCGCTGGCATTTTCATCTGCTCCGAAGAGAAGAAGTCTCACCCGAAGCACTGCTGAGATAGATAGATAGGGAAGGGTAGGGAAAATAATAAAGAGGATCCATATATTGTTTGGAACTCATTCATGTTCTTGCGCAAGAGACAACATCAGATCTAAAACATATAACTATAATAATTGAACCTACTTAGGTTATGAACAGTGATTAAACATAGAACCATCAAACATAACTCATAAACCATAAAGAAACAATGTAATGCATAAGTAAACATACAAAGACACATCCTATTTTAAAATTTTGGTTCTTCTTCATATTAGTTGCAGGATCTTTCCTTTATTACAGACTCAAAGTTACATAGAAAGGTTCAGTACAGATGTTGGCTTGTCTCTTCTCGAATTACAGCAAGTTTCAATAACTAATCCCAAAACCTTGGGCGAATTTGATAGACATGACTCACCCCAACTCTAATCCAACCAACAAACTTAACGAACAACAACAATAACACCAACTCAACCCTTTTACAATTATATTCAGCCCCATATATAGTTGGTTTGTGTCTTCCTTCTCGACTTATGTGCTTCATTGTTTTGTTGCAGCCATTTGTTGCTTATCTGAAGTTGTGCTAGCTTCCGCAACTGCTTTTTTGTTACTCTTTATTCCAGACTCTGATGAAGTTTGCGTGACTCATGCTTAATCAAAACTTGTGCAATTCTTACCCAAAAACGAAGGGCCCAATAGTACCCAAGACAGAAATCTTGGTAAGTCTTCAGGGGGGAGATCTAAATTGTAATGCCCCATATTTTGACCTTCGATAGTTAGAACATTGTTGTTTACTAATCTTAATAATTCAAAGTTTAACATTTGTTTGGAGTCAGTTAGACTTGGTTAGACATTGAGATGTGTACCTCTAGACCTATTTGTATGTTAT
>ML778369.1:61065-78135 GCA_009831015.1 Picea engelmannii | reverse complement strand
GGGTGCTACATAAATCTATAGGTAGATCTAGGTCTCCAGGAAAATATATGAGGAAATGCTAGAATTGTGGTAAAACAGGGAATTATAAGAAATATTGCAAGTCTAAGAAGGTTGAAAAAACAAAGGGATCTGATAGTACCTCTTCCACATAGGCAAAAACCTCCACTGACGAAGGAGGTGATGTTTACCTTGCATCTACAGGTAAACATGCAGACCATGATGTATGGTTGATCGACTCAGGTGTGTCATACCACATGACTCCTCACAGGGAGTGGTTCTCTGAATATGAAAAATATGATGGTGGTGATGTATTCCTAGGAGATTAGTCGACAGTAAAAATCATGGGACATGGAAGGGTTAAGTTGTTGCTAAAATATGGAAGGATTAGAACACTCCCTAGAGTTATTCACATTCCAAAACTAGCTAGGATCCTAATATCTGTAAGCAAGTTGGATGATGCAGGAGTGAATATTGTACTTGGAAAGAACACTTGCAAGATGGTACGAGGAGAAATGGTGTTGATGAGGGGAGTTCGGTATGGAACTCTGTACAAGTTTTTGGGAAGCAATTGGGTGTAACAATTATGTTGTCCCTAAGAAGAGAAATGAAGGAGACAAGATCAATATTGTCCCAGAAAAGAAGACCGTGATGTGGCATCAAATACTGGGGCATATTGGAGAAAGGGGCCTTTGAACACTACATTGTAAAGGTATGGTTGAAGGTATGGATAATTGCACTCTGGATTTTGATTTCTGTGAACATTGCATATATGGTAAACATAATCGAGTAATATTCCCATCTGGTTCTACAAGAGCAAAGGGGATATTAGAGTCGATGCACAATGATGTGTTTGGACCTCTGTTTGTTCCATCACTAGGTAAGTCTGTGTATTATGTTTCATTCATAGATGATTTCTCAAGGAACACATGGATTTATTTTCTTAGAAAGAAATATGAGGTATTTGATAAATTTAAAGAGTTTAAGGCTCTGGTAGAAAATCATACAGAGAAGAAAATAAAGGTATTGAGAACAGATAATGCTGGAGAATTATGCGGAAATGAATTTGAAGAATTCTATAAGAAGTGTGGTATAGCAAGGCAGAAGACTACTCCATACACTCCTCAGCAGAACGGAGTTGCAGAAAGAATGAACAGGACACTAATGGAAAAATCAAGGAGAATGCTCAGCAATGCCGAGTTAGGACAAGAATTCTGGGCAGAGGCAGTGGGTACAGCATGTTACCTGGCCAATCGATCACCCTCATCAGCGTTGGATGATAAAACTCCACACGAGGTATGGACTAGAAAGAAACCCTCTCTTCAACATCTTAGAGTGTTTGGTTGTGATTCTTATGTACATGTTCCAAAGGAAAATAGGATTAAGGTGGATAAAAAGGCTGAAAACTGTATCTTTATTGGTTATAAATATGGTGTGAAAGGTTATAATCTTTGGAACCCAGAAACCAAGAAGACTATTTATAGTCGAGATGTTCTTTTCAGAGAGGTAAAAGATGTTTCCAAACAGGAATTCCTACCAAGGCCTGTTGGCCCTTGACCAAGTTTTGCGGAACACTTGGTCATATTTGACCATTTTTGGACATCGACACCCTGTCAAAGATGGAGCACCAGGCGAAGCAGGGATCACGGGATCTCGGCCCACTTTTGGGGACCTTTTAGGGTTTTGGGTTAATGTAATGGGAAAGGGATTTCAACCCATGGGTTTACCCATGTTTAGGCCTATGTTGTAAAATATAAATAAGTAGCTAGGAAATGTACGAGGAGTCGACGGCTTAGTTCTAGTAATTAGATCTGTGTGATCAAATGTAAATGCTCTATGCATGATTGTAAGAGACTTGCAGATCTAAGTGCAAGTGTTGTAAGTGTTGAGTGCATGGATTTTAAGAAGGCTATGTGCTAGATCCACCTGGGGAAGGAGGATTTGGTGAGGTGCGTGCAGATCTCTTGTCCTATGTGGAGTACAAGTTGAGATTTATGCTATAATCAGATTGACAAAAGATAATAAAGAATAAGAAGACTTTGTGGATGTAGCCCCAGGGTGGGGGTGAACCACGTAAACCTGTGTGTCATTCTTTGTGTTGTTACTTCCATGTGTTTTCATTATCTTGCTAAGTGCTATGTCATGATTAGATAGATTTTCTTATGCTTTGTGATTCTCTAGATGAATATGAATAGTATATCTGATGTGTATGAGAATGCTTAGTGCTGATCTACAGGATCTAATATGTTTTGTTGTCGCTAAGCACTGAAATATCTTATATCTGAGCAAGTACTGCGATGTTATGTCTTATCTACGAAGTACAATAAGGGTTAATAGTGATGAATGAACGATGCTAAGTGATCTGTAAAGGATATAATCATATATTTGTGTCCCATCTAAGGTTGCAGACACCTGAGTCTTGCAACCACCCCTGCCTCTACCTCGGGTGAGACTTCATCTTCTTTGCAGGTGTTGTCGAAAGGGTCAGTAGTTAGGGCTTTGTTGGTGCGCTCTTGAGCATTGAACCTTGGGTCTTCCCCTGTGCCAACAAATGGTTTTGTTGCCAGGACCTGAAACTGTGATTGTTGGGAACTGAGGAAGAAGAAACTTTGTGAAAAATAAAGCTCGGTGCGTAGATCTGTTGCCCTAGTGTGCAGATTTTTACTCGACCCATGAAGCTTTGTGCCAGGAATAAGGTTAGATCTGAAGAAAGGAAGATCAGATCCAAAGAAAAGAAGTGAGATCTGAACACTCTGTGCTCTAAGAAAAGTAAAAGTGGAAATTTCTGAAAGAAAGAAGTCAGATGTGCAGAAAAGAGGTAAGATCTGTAAGCTCTGTGCTCTAATAAAGGTAAGAATAGTAAAAAGTTTTTAGATCTGAAAGATTTGTTCTTTGTAGAAGTAAGATAAGTGAAATTTTTTGTTTCTAAAGCATGGATCTAGGTATGTTTGATATATTATGTCCTAGCTTAAAACCTAGGGCATTAATTGATGAAATAAAGTTTGATATGAATAGATTTGATAAGTATAATGATAGATATGTCATACCTATGCATAGAAAGAATGTCTAGACTAACAAGTGGATGCAGGATCCTAGAAAGATTTTTTTGTAGGATAGCTACCATGATCTTGGTGCACAGTAAAGAACAATTTGGGGAACATTTAAATGAAAGAGAGGGTTAACACTCTGTTATAGTTGCAGAAGACTGGGACATCTTGCTAAGGAATTCCCTGGTGGAAGACCTAGTTGTCTCTGTTGCAAAGATTTGGACCATGAACTGTTGGATTGCCCTAGAATGATTGCTAATCTTGAAAGAATGAATCTAAATGAAGAAAAACTTAAAGCAGATCCAGAAATAGTAGAAACTCAGAAGGAGTCAGAAAAGATATTGCTACAGATGAAAGACACCTTGAATGAGCACCGACGTGTTAGGCTATCAGAGATCTTCAAAGAAACGGAGAAAGTTGAAGCAATAATAGGGGACTTCGACATTGACTATATTCTTGATGAATAAACACAAGTGAACATTATGCCAAAAATAACTTGGGAAGCTATAGGGAAGCCTACCTTGATCCCTTCCCTAGGAGGAACAATTTTATTCAAAGGAAAGCTAATAAACCTATGTGGAAGGCTCACCTAGATACCTATGACTGTTAGTGGAACTTCGACAGAGGAAGACTTTGAAATTATTAAATTTATTGAAGACAGTGCCCTGTTTACCATGCTCATAGGAAAACCTTGGGTTGATAGAGAATAAGCCAGATGAAAACCGGAAGAAGAAGTTTTGTAACAAAAGAAGCAAGAGTTAAAAGACTTTATGACTAGAAGGATCGTTCACTTGATTGAAGAACATAAGAGCAGATCGTAGATATTTAATAATAGTAACTCCGATGTCGAGGCTAAGATAACACTAGAGGATCCGCAGAAGATTGAGTTACCTATTTTTGATACAGAAGAAGTATTATCCAGGAACCCTAGGAAAGAATTTCAACAGTGCGAAGTAACTAAGACAACATAAGATAAGCATCAGAATGGTAAAATCATTACTGAGACGAAGCTCACTGGGAAGAAGGCTATAAATTTAAGAAAGAAAAGGACTAATATTGTAAGGTCACAAGAGGTTCTAGAGGATACTTCGCAGAAAGAAAAATTGTAGAATTAGAACTTCGTCGAGATATCAGAACAATGACATAGAGTACTTTGCCATGACGAAGTAATATAGTTGTTGGGGCCAATATATCTGTTTGACTTCCGCTCTGAATGGGCAGAAAAGAAATAAAGGTTCATCATCCAACTATTGAAAATTTCCATAATGGGTCGAACAAGAGTTAATGAAGGATCATACCTAGTGCAATCAGACCATTGCTAAGTTTCCCTACTTAGTCCATCGCACCACGCACCGAGACTAATTTTTGATAAGTGATAATTTGAGAATGAAACCTGAGATTAAATCACCCTAAGATCATTGCCTTGTTCCCATACTATCCATTGTAGTCTCTGAATTCCTTTCACACCCGAGCTAGATGACCCAAGCTTGTATGTCGGACAAGCTCAGCGCTGCTGAGAAAATCGTTGAAGAAGTTTCAATTGACTTAATGACTGAGAGAGTCATGTTAGAGTGAGGAATTTCTATAGGTTTATAGGCATCTTCCTCGGGAGAATTTCCAGCTTCCCCCTCCACTTCTCGAGCAGGACCATCCCGACTGCCTTCGAAAAGACGATCTAAGCTCAGAAACGACTTCACCACTGTGAATATGATCCCAAGAGTCTTGCCTAAGTATATCCCACCACTAAGCGGCAAAGTGAATTGAGACACTCTACCGAGAGACTTCGACTATGTTGTGGTCACTGCATACCTCCCAAAAGGAGTGCACGCATTTCGCGCTAACCAGGATAAGCTCGTTGTGCTAAAATTTAGTGATTTTAACCTTGGAGATTGCAAGATTTATAGTATTCTATCCCCACACAAGTACTTAACTATCACAAAAGGGAGGAACCTAAAGATTTTCCCTCAGCAATGGACCCATAACCTCACGCATTCAACCCTCCTCAATGTAATGAATATTTTGCATTTCAGGAGGCATCAGGAAGTGAATGCATGCATTAGATTATTGTTGTCTTTCTACCATAGAGGATACTTATGGTTGGACCACTGCATCATTGTGGATACAATTTTGATCAATTGGATCACAGGGCTAAGCATGCAGGGCCCTGACCCACACGATTTTTACCCTAGAAAGATCGTAGATCGTGCTCTCGCCCAGTGAATAAAAGATACATATGGCGATGTAGAGAAGGGAATGCGAGGTTACAAGGTAGCCTCCATTGAGAATGCAGCAGTGTGCCTCAGCTTCCACCTGATCGCAAGGAATTTAGTCTGAAAAAACTGACCTACACAGGTAACTGGATTTGTAGTTGACCTCGCAGGGAAGTGCACGGAGGGACTACAAATGAACTAGGCAAAGTGTCTTGTAAATCAGCTAGAGCTTGACTGCAAACAAGCGCAAGACCAAGGGTATGACTTCCACTTTATTGGGTTGCTCATACTCATTGCTTTCATCGCTTGGGAGCTACCAGAAGGTGCCACTTTTCCAGAAATCGAACCCTTTGAACCACTGGCCATGAAGTTATGTATGTTGTGGTACTCCAATGACATGAAAAAGCAGTGCCAGTCCAATGTCGTCTTCCACGCTTATTACAATCAATTGAAGAATGCAATCCAGTCTACACCATGCCTCACACCAAACACACTTCATAGGATTAGACCTTTGATCAAATTCAGTGCAGACCGCCACTTCACCTATATCATAGCGTTCATTGATGAGCACAAATAGCAACTCCAGTTGTACTATAAGTTGACAGAAGAAAACTTGGAGCAGATTATGGTTGGCGGACCTCCTTGTTGCAGCAAACCCCGCAGAGATGTCCGACATGGATAGCCATGAAGTTATGCTGGATACACCTAGACCACACAAGACTAAGAAGGATGTGGAAATTCAATATGTCCATAGCACATCCACAAATACCACTTCGATCTCACCTGCGAAGGGAGGAGATAGTGAAGAACTAGGTGGCACAGAATTTGAGAAAAACAAAGGTGAGGTTACTCCACCTGGAGAGAAGGAGGATCCCTCCAAGAAAAGGAAGACTACCCCACCAAATCCCTCATCCTGAAAGAAAACTAAGGCCACCTGGACTACGTTCAAGACTACCCTTACATAGGATGACTTCGAATTCTTGATCATTGCGTTGAATGATGATTCACTAGAGATCGCAGACAGGCAAGAAGCGAAGCAGGAGGAGATATTCAGCCAACTCAAGGGTGAATTTCAAGAAGTGCAGCAGACACTCCATTCCAGTAGAGAATTTTCTACGGTGCCCTTGACAATTGAAGCAACAGGAACAGGTGATGAGCCCACCCAATTACGCCAGATCACCGAGAAAGTCGAAGCTCACCTTCGACGAGCTCAAGAAGACATAGTGCAAGATACCAAGGCTTTGGCACAAGTACAGAGCACACATATAGTACAAAAGAGGAAGGTAGAACAAGAACAACTTTCCTTACAAGCGAAGTGGGAGGAGGAAAAAGCACAGTTACAGTAGAGCAAGGACCAATTGCTAGCAGAGAAACTTGAAGTACAAGAAAGAGTTCACAGAGCACTTTGCTCTGTGATGGTCATTGAAGTGAAAATTGAAGAATGTGTACCACAACAGGTGGCACAAATTGAAGAAGTAATCCAACAACTTCAACAGCGTATTGCAGATCTAGAACTTCGTACCATTCCCGAGACTCCACAAGAAGTAAGATATTTGATGGAAGTAACTTCCTGTAGCGCAGTTGGCTGATTAAAAACCTTGGCTTTGGAATGTAAGCAGCTGAGTGCTAGAAGCGCCTAGACCTATGAGAACCTCACAGAGAACCCAGAATTGCAGACATTAGAAACACAGCTCCAAGAAGAAAAGCAACATGAAGATACACTACAGGCGCAACTAAAGGCCTCGACCCCAATCAAGAGAATGAATTGATTTCCAGAACAACGCACCACCCAACAACAGGTACACATGATGCAACGTAAAGTCATGGAAGTCTATCAACAACTTCAACCACTCCAAGAGAAAGCATGCCAATTGTTCACTAAAGTTGAGAGCCAGGTAGTCGAGCTTGAACAAGTTTTCACCACTGCAGAACAATGCATGGAAGGGCCAGTAAACGATGCAGTGATCTAGGAGTTCATTGAGCAAGAGGTTGTTGCACTATAGTAGGTTGAAGTAGCTCAGGCCAAGCTCGATACATTCGAAGTGGAGTTGATCAGACCATAGTGACTCGGGACAAGTCACAGGTGAGTGTTGGGGGCTTGTTATCCCTTGACCAAGTTTTGTGGAACACTTGGTCATATTTGACCATTTTTGGACATCGACACCCTGTCAAAGATGGAGCGCCAGGCAAAGCAGAGATCAAAGGATCTCGGCCCACTTTTTAGGCCCTTTTAGGGTTTTGGTTTAATGTAATGGGAAAGGGATGTTGGCCCATGGGTTTACTCATATTTAGGCCTATGTTGTAAAGTATAAATAAGTATCTAGGAAATGTAAGAGGAGTTAATGGCTTAGTGCTAGTAATTAGATCTGTGTGATCGAATGTAAATGCTTTGTGCATGATTGGAAGAGACTTGAAGAGTTGAGTGCAAGTGTTGTAAGTGCTGAGTGCATGGATTGTAAGAAGGCTTTGTGCTAGATCCACTCGGGGAAGGAGGATTTGGTGAGGTGTGCATAGATCTCTTGTCCTATGCGGAGTACAAGTTGACCTATGTGTTGTAATCAGAATGACCAAAGCTAATTGTGTTGTTGCTTCCATGTGTTTTCACTATCTTGCTAAGTGCTATGCCATGATTAGATAGATTTTCTTATACTTTTTGATTCTCCAGATGAATATGAATAGTATATCTGATGTGTATGAGAATGCTTAGTGTTGATCTACATGATCTAATATGTTTTGATGTTGCTAAGCACTGAAATATCTTATATCTGAGCAAGTATTGTGATGTTCTGTCTTGTCTGCGAAGTACAATAAGGGTGAATAGTGATGAATGAACAATGTTAAGTGCTTTGTAAAGGATATAATCACAGATCTGTGTCCCAACTAAGGTTGCAGACACCTGAGTCTTGCAACCACCCCTGCCTCTACCTCGGGTGAGACTTCATTTGCTTCGCAGGTGTTTTCGAAAGGTTCAGTAGTTAGGGATTTGTTGGTGCGCTCTTGAGTGTTGAACCCTGGGTCTGCCCCTATGCCAATAAGGCCAAAAGAACTTGAGAAAATAGGGCTAGAGTTGGATGATGCAAAATTTGAATCATCTGAAGAAGATGAAGCAACAGAAGAAGAAGAAGAACCTCATACCCGAGTATTGAGGAGATCAGTGAGATAAAGAAGGCAATTAGAAAGGTATAGTCCACCTGATTTTCATTCCAATTTTGCTTTATCTATTACTAATGATGATCCCAGAACTGTCAGGGAAGTAGTGAATTCAGAGGATAGTAAACGGTGGAAGAAGGCCACAGTTGAAGAAATGGATGCCTTGGATAAGAATGAGGCATGGGATATAGTTGAGTTGCCAGCTGGAAGAAAATCTACTGGTAGAAAATGGTTGTTTAAGAAGAAGTTTAATTTAGAAGGAAAAGTGGAGAAATACAAAGCTTGGCTAGTAGAAAAAGGTTATTCCCAGGTAGAGGGAATTGACTTTGGTGAGATTTTTTCTCCTGTTTCTAAGTTTATTTCTATTATATTTATTTTATCTAGTGTCGTTGCTTTTGATCTTGAAGTGGAAAAAATGGATGTGAAGACAACATTCCTACATGGGGATCTGGAAGAAGAAATCTACATGAGGCAGCCATAAGGCTTTGTAGTGAAGGGAAAGAAAGAGTTGGTCTGTAAGATAAATAAGTCACTATATGGTCTGAAGAAATCACTTAGGATGTGGTACCAAAAGTTTGATACATACATCCTTGGATTGGGATTTGTGAGAAGAAGGGTTGATCACTGTGTATATTCCAAGCAAGTTGATAATCACTTCATTTATGTAGTGTTTTATGTTGATGACATGTTGTTGGTTGGAAATAACATGGATGTTATCAAGGAGGTGAAATCACAACTATCCTCCAAATTTGACATGAAGGATCTCTGTGCTGCTAACTTCATTCTAGGAATGGAAATTAAAAGAGATCGTGCTAATAGGAAACTCTAGTTGAATCAAAGAAAATATGTTGAGACGATATTGCAGAGGTTTAATATGCATGGAAGTAAACTGGTCAAGGTTCTTATTCCTGTAGGTGTAAAGTTATCTGCAGATGAGTGTCCTAAGACACGGGAAGAAGAAGAGGACATGTCCCATGTTCTGTATGCCAGTGCAGTTGGAAATTTGATGTATGCAATGGTCTGTACTAGACTGTACATTGTACATGCAGTGGGAGTTTTGAATAGGTAGAAGTCAAAACCAGGGCATAAGCATTGGACAACAGTAAAGAGGGTCTCCAGGTATTTGCGTGGCACTACAAATTATGGATTGTGCTACCAAGGAAGACCAGGATTGGACAGAGTGGTGGACATGCATGGCTTTGTTGATGCAGACTGGGTTGGAGATTTGGATCATAGAAGATATACAAGTGAGTATGTGTTTAACCTATTTGGTGGAGCAATTAGTTGGATGAGAAAAAGGCAAGTTGTAGTGGCACTCTCAACTACAGAAGTTGAATACATGGCATCCACTCATGCAAGCAAGGAAGCAGTATGGTTACATAGATTCGAATAAAAATCATATTGATGTTCAGTATCACTTTGTGAGAGACATGGTTGAGGAAAAGAAGGTGTTCCTAGAAAAGGTTGACACTTTGAAGAATGTTGCAGATTCATTGACAAAGTCTGTGAGCACAAAAAATTTATCTTGGTGTAGATTAACAATGGGCATTGCTTCCCTGTATTGTTGACTATATATAATCTTTTGGACCCCTGGATGCAAATAAAACAACAAGTGGAGAATGTTGGGTATGTGTTGTATTCTTTGCATGTGTGTGTGTAGGCGCGTCAGATTCGACAACTGCGTCTGAAGATCCCTTGTAGTAGTGTTATTTGTGTCGTGTTCATCAGTCACTTCCTAGGGGGGTCCCAGGGGGGGTAGGTATGCCCCCCCCTAGTTACATGCAGTGTTCGGAGCAGTGCCTCGAAATGTTTATGGAGGGGCGGGTTTTGCTATTTTTAGCGGATTTTTCTATTTTCAGCAGTTTTCTAAATTAATCATGGATTAAGGGATTAGGGTTTTGGTATCTACGGAATACCTTAAAACATTGTATATATTTTATGGTGAATGGTGAAATTCTATATAATGAAATAAGAAAGGTTTTCCTGGTTGAGGGTTTCCGGTATAAATCTCTGTGTACTATGTGAATGAGCCATTGATTAATTTATGTTTTGCTTAAGAATCTGTATGCATTGTTGTACTTCACAGGTTTAAAACTTACAAATTTACCACCTCATCACTTTTTCAATGTGTCATGCCACCATTGGATGTAAAGAATGCAAAATTTAAACTATCCTTGTTGCCACCTCATCATCTAGTCCCTATGACAAGTTGTCATTAGATGTGAAGAAGGATTAAGGGGCGAAGATGGGTGGATTAGTTAGCTCTGGTTACCACTTGGTCCACATGTCATGTTTTCATTGGATGTGCATTGTGAAGAATTCCACAAACTAATGCTTAAGGATCCTAAGCCAAAAACACATCCTGGTCTAGAATCTCTAGCAGAAGCTACTATGAACCTCAATAAAGATCCTGAAGGGTAGACAGATCAAAGAAATTCCATTTTTTGCAATTTTGAAAATGACTTCAAAGACCTATAGTTTCGGTAGCTTAACCGAATTTGAAAAATCGTTGTTAGTTGTCAAATCCCAAGACTTTCGGCAGCTTATCCTACTCTGTTTCAGGCACGTAAGTTGTCGAAAGCATAGACATAGGAAGCACGTTAGTATTTTTGCCCAGATCGAATATTTTTTCTGCCAAATCATTCGAGGAAGGTTTCAAATGAATTATAACTTTAAAATGGATAACGATCATCCTCTTTTTCAGGGTTTAGTGGAAAACACGAAGGATAAAAGGCTCAAAATTTATCATATTTTTGGTTGAAGATTTGCCTAGGTGCTAGAAAAGGATCTCAAATTGCCTTGTCATCACCCAGAAGACTACTAAAGATGTCGAAGATTTCTGAAGTTTATAGTGAGGTTTATATGTACTCATAGTCCTATGTGTTTGGACTCCTAGCCCTGCGTGTCTTAGAAGACACAAGGTTTATGTTGAAAAAAACTATATTTGAGGTGAAGACCATAAATGAGATTTACTTAAATGGCACTTAAATGGTTCTTTGTAGATTTGAATTCAAACAAAAAGTTCCCAAATGTCAAAAAAATCCTCAACCAAAATCCTATGACTAATACTTAAACAAATAAATCAAATGTCTTTTCTTTCAATAGCTAGGATGGAACTCATATGCACCTAGAAAAATAGGGAAATCCTAAAGACATAAAAGGAGGAAAGGTAGACAATACCTAGTTTTCATTGTGCAATCACATATGAAAAATGCAATGTAAAACTCAAGAAGGAGACATAAAGGAAGGGAAAGTCATAGAGGAATCTTACAAAATTGAGAGGAGGAAAAAATGTTGGAATATGAACTACTTCAAGAGGATTTTGAGGATACTTCTATAGATTTATTGACCCAAACTTTTATATAATAGTTTCTACCCTTACTCTAAGTGAAAACATTTCACTTTCAATCCCACTCAAAGTTGTATAGGAACACAATTGAACAAAAATTACTTTAACAACAATATAGGAACACAATTGAACAACAATTACTTTAACTTTCTTGGATGGCCTTTCAATTTCCCTATGCAAACTTGAAGTCCCCTTTTTTTACCTTCCAGAGCCAAAAAAAACACATTTTAGCTAGAGCACCCCTCACTCTCGGTTTGCACCCCTCACTCTTGGTTCACTCCCGATTCATGATTGGATTCTAGTTTCCCTAAACGTTAGTTTTGAGGTTGCATGTATTACTATCCAATAGGTTGGGAGAATGTTGGGAGAAAGAAGAGGAACCTCACTTATTTTTGAGAAAAGGGACACGACACTCCCTATTGTAGGGGAAGGCTGGTATAAGAAGTAGCATTTACCAGATAGAGGGGGGATAAAAGTAGTATTTGACCACTAATTCCATAATGGGATCATCCTTTTCAAGCAGAACAAGGACTAAAATATCTTCAAGGGAGTTTTATATATTTCCATCAAGGACATGGACAATTCTGATGTGGACAATTTTGCATGGAGGCATTTTTCCCAGACCTCTTCATGAAAGATTGTGAATCTATGGTGCATGTACAAATATGTGAGATGTGGGTTTATGATAATATTTTGAATTTTCCAATAACATTCTCCATTGACCTTGTGTAAACCATTCCATTTGGTGTTTGTTACACTAAGTGTAAAGAACAATGTTGGAGAATTATAAGACGTAACTTAGGTATGAGCTATTTGTTACCTCTTTATTACCTTTTCTTTTAATTGTATCCATATTTTGTATTGATCAAATGAAGAATTAACCCATAAACGATTCCATTAGACACAAACTCAATCCTAAGGCCAACTAAGGAGAAAAAACAACACACGCTAATTAATCTAGGAGTCAAGCATGAAAACAAACCTTCTCACAAAGAAGCGCTAGTTGGTGATGGAATCCAACATCGTAGAATCGATGCACGAAGGGGCTGAGTTTCGGCAGGTGGGAAATTTACGTTGACAACCTTCTTAATGAACTAACACCCTGGTGCAAGTTACCTCACCAAGTAGTGGGAAACCCTCCAAAGAGTCTGAGTGAGTCTAGCCAACGTCGATCCCAAGTACAACACCACCTTCCCTGTGTTGTCACCTTGTGTAGGAAGTCTAAAATATTATGGCCTCTATGGTACCACCTACTATACCAAAGTAGAGGGGGGACAATCGACATTCGACACCAATACCAACAAAGTAGGTTTGATTACTCTAAGGGCCCCAATGCGATCTCATGATTGACCCTTGTGTTAGAAGGGTTTCCCAAAGTTAGTGATATAGCAACTGGATTTCACTCCCTAACTCAAGGCTTTATGTTTTTTTAGCATATTTGGAAATTTATTCTCACAATCCTATTCCAAATATATACACCTAAGCTAATATGGGTTTGAATATCCCTAGAAAAGTTGTTAGACAAATTTTAATTAGCGCTTGATTTTAGGTTGTTGTTACTCAAAGGAGTGGTTGTGAAACTGATGGTGTTTTGACTCGACTCTTTAAACCATGCAAGAGGAAAATGAAATGCAAGAAATTTAACTTTGATGAAAACTAGATATGGGAAGGAGCAAGAGGTTTTAAGAAAAGAAATAATTTCTTGATATATTACTATGTGTCCAGTACTGCAAAATGACCCAAATTTTAAAAATACCATGCAAATGTCATAGTTCACTTACTACACCTATACAACATTGAATCAAATGTCATCATTTCTAACATAGTAAAATTTTATTATTATATATACCACCATACACATCTTGAATACTCATAAGGATCATGTAATTCATTCATAAAGGGGGGTTTTTAATTATGAACCCACATGTTGTGAATATATGTTGTGCATAAAACACTGAAAATAACAATGTAATAAAGAAAAAATGATACAAATCCTTGTTTCATAAGAGGAATGTCACATAAGGATTTCAAAGTAAGATACAACATCCATTTACATGATCTAGGTTCCTATTCATGCCCCCCTTCATTGGACCAAAAGATTCAAAACTCCATCCTCTCCTCTTTTTAAGAAAACATGATTCAAATACATCCTCTCCATTTTTTAGTCCTTGCAAAGCAAGGACTATAATAATCACCTCATGCGAATAATTCATATGTATAGAACATGTAACAAAAAAATATTTAAGTTATGGTAAAGTCATAGAATTTTGTATTTTATGTCATATTAATTTTTTCTTGAGTTGTACAAATTGTGTAGTTTTTAGTGTTCTCTAAATAAGATGGTCTCTATCCCTATGGCCATTGATGGTCTCTCTTGATATGGTCCCCGCAATCTAAGGAATACTAAGAAAACAATGTGTTTCATTTGTCAAGATAATACCCACAATACATTTTAATGTTAGGAAAATGAAAGAAACAAGCCAAAATATTAGACAATATATCACATACAAACAATAGACAAGAATTAGGTTCCACAGGGTGAAGAGGGTTTGGAGACTATATAAGAAGAGGTGGCTATGGTGAAAGAAGAATAGGTCGAGGTGGTCGACATGGAGGATAAGGAGGATATTAAGAAGGTTTTGTTTTACCTATATTGGGAGCAATAAAAGGGAAGGATGCACTTTTGTGAAAAAACCCTCAAATAAAACCTGGAAGGAAAGAAAAAAATATGTACTCATATTTGACAAGACAAAAAGAATATGTTAATGAATCCATATAAATTTTAAGAAAAATGGATAAAGAAGAATAATTTGAAGGCTCTAGATGAATTTTTGGATCCATCAAGTGAGGAAGAATCCATATCAAGGATGATAGAATTGATGACTATATTGGATGCATCATGTTGTCATTGTATGTGAAGAATGCTACTTGTTAGTTACCTTAATTTACCACCTCATCACTTGGTCAATGTTTCATGCCACCATTGGATGTGAAGAATGCCAAATTTCAACTATCCTTGTTGCAAACTCATCATTTAGTCCCTATGTCAAGTTGTCATTAGATGTGAAGAAGGATTAAGGGGAAAAGATGGGTGGATTAGTTATATTTGGTTACCACTTGGTCCACATGTCATGTTTTCATTGGATGTGAAGAATTCCACTTGTTATTTAGACATGGTTTCCACCGCATCACTTGGTCCATGTGTCACATCATCATTGGATGTGAGAAATGCCACATATTAGTTAGCCTAGGCTACCACCTCATCACCTATTCCATTTGTCATGTTGTCATTGAATGTGAAGAAGGGTGTAGGGACAAATATGGATGAGATGTATGGAGCATGGTGGATGATCTCTAAGGTGGATGACCATGTGCACGATTAATGATATCTAATACAAAAAAATATTTTTATAATGTTGGTCTATGATGGTGAGGTGATATTATCAATATTTTGGAAAGGAACCATTGAAGGCATTAATAATTGCAAGATGACATTAGTGAAGGCATGTTCCATTGATTCTAGAAAGGCGTTGTTGAAGGCATGAGGTTAAAATGTTAGCATGGGGATGGAAAATGAACATAATTAGGAAACAACGTTAATTAATCACCATAGAAGGTAGGAGGAGAGCGTTGAGAGGAAGGAAATTTCATGGAAATGAAGGTGACATTATAGCTATAGGCTACAAGATGCAAATGCCAAATATAACCTCTTAGGGAAGATAGCAAGGGAGTGGTGACTAGTCTCAACTAAGGAATGTCATCTTGAATTCATCCCTACTCAAGACAATGAACTAAAGGGAGACAATCAAAGATGAATGGATCAAGGAAATAGGTGGTCAATAAGAGAAAAGATAAGAAAAGGAAGAGAGGACTAGAAATTATAGGATAATAAAGGTATGATATAATGTTATGATTAGGGGACTAGAAAAATGGAACGAGGGAATAAAACAAGGAGAGTAGGTGTTACCATAAGAATATCAAGGTGATAATGGAGGAGAAAGAGATGGGTAATACTACCCAGAAAGAACCATCAAATGGATAGGTAGTAGGAAGGAAACAAGACTAGCTTTGTCACCTCTCTTGGTGCTTACAGATAGAACAATCGTCATGGTGTTAAGGTTGAACTTGAGATCAACAAGAGTGGCTTGAATTGGTAGGGGTAGGGTTCTTCTTTCTCTTGGTGTGGGTGCACCATCCTATAAGTATCCTTTATTTGTGCTTGATTTCATTGTTTTTAATGTGTGTGGGTGATGAGTGTTCTACATAATGGAGGCTTTGTGTATTGGGTGGTTTGGAAAGGATCCAATAGACTTGTAGTCTCTTCATAATGGGCATGCTCTAGAGATATAAGTATTTGTTGTATGGTTATTTCTACAAGTAGGTAGTGCCTTGTCCCATGAGAGGAATTGGGGCATTTATTATTTTATTATTTTATTGAAGATAAATTCATTATAGGATCTAAGAAGGAAAAAATATTGGTCTACAATCATAATTCACTCATTTGGCTACTCAAGAAAATGTAGGTTACAAGGAAATTCATAAAAAAATGGTTCACTTAAAAATCATTCCTATATACATGTGTATGAGATGATTGAAATAATGAGATTGTTGAGTTTCTTCCAGTTATAAACCCAACACATGACCCACAAATTGATAGAAATGAGTGCCAAGAAGGTGTCTTGACCAAGGATATTTTGCAGATCGAGTTTCAGAAATGTGTCAAAAATATTCCCTTGCGAGTTCTTTATGGTATTTATTCATGGATTTTAAAGCTTGATAATGGAAGGAAGAAACTAGGTATAGAATAAAAATCATTAACATTTGTCTCATGAAAAGAATGATGCATATCTGGTCATGAAAATATACCTTCCCTTGTGTCATTACTAGGGCTAAGATGCTCGGTCTCTTTCTCCTCTGTCCACGCCCTCTTTGTCCTATGTTTGCGACCTCTCTCTCCTAGCCTGTCTGTGGCTTCTTCCTCCTCTGTCCACGACCTCTTTATCCTAGCCTTTCCTTTCCAACCTCTCTCTTAGCCTAGTCTTTATCTCCACGACCTCTTTCTCCATCGCCTATGGAGTGTTTGCTGTCGCAGGGTATGTTATCACAGGGATACGAGGGTCGACCTCTTTCTCTAGATATGGCCGCGGGTATGCTATCAAGGGGATATGGTTCAAATATGGGCATGGGGGTATACTTTGACGAGAGCTCTGATATGTTGTTGCAGGGATATGTTGCTGCAGGGATATGGTTCAAATATGGGTGCGGGGGTTTTGATTTTATGTTTTATGTTTTATGTTTTGTTTTATGTTATATATAT
>ML778369.1:44001-55853 GCA_009831015.1 Picea engelmannii | reverse complement strand
TTACTCAAATAACAAAACATAGGGAAATTCTCCATTCAACATACAATATAGAAAATTAGAAACATGACATAATACATATCAAATTATAGTCAGATTGAATAGGTTGGGATTGAGTGAGCTAGAATATGCATGTTAAAAGGTCAGAGGAGATGTATTGAGTGCTCTACAATGAGAAATTGGCTAAGAATGAGAGAAAATGGGTCGGGTTGAGGTTAGATTTCCTTATTTTTTTTATGGTGAAATCACAATTTATGAGATCATATGCCACAAATATAATATGTGTTAGGTTCCTATGATATAGTCATCTGGTCTCCAGTTACCTATTTGGAAATTTGCTCTAAATATTTTTATTTTTTTTTAATGTCTTCATGTTAAGAAACTCAGAGTAATGGTCTAGTGATGTATCTTATATTTCAAAAGGTGCCCTGGTATATCCAAAGTTGGCAAATGATGGTTTGATCTCTTGAATGCAAAAGTGTCAAAGGTTAGCTTTCGACAGCTAAGGGTCAGTTTTCAATGTGTTATAAGTTGTCGAAAGTTATCACTTTCGCCAGCTAAAAAGGTAGGCGCAGGTGTTCTTAGTTGCCGAAAGTGCAGAATTTTTATAATGGTTAGCATGTCCTGTCAAACCCCCAAATCGTCATAGCTACACATGCCATGATGATTCTAAATGTCGTCGAAATCATGTATGAAGATAATTTGCCATGATCTGAGGTGTTCTACTATGATTTTAATTGATGTTTTGAGAAATCATTAAACCCTGAGCTATCAAATCTGAAACCCTTACTGTCATTTTCAGGATTTTTCCATCATTGAAAATCATTTGTCGTTATAAAATTTGCTCAACAAACCATATGGCGTTCTCTGTCTTGAATGATCATTATAATTTCTAGTCTACCTCACGTGTTTTCCTCCATTACTTCCATTTCGCCCTAGATCAGTGTTGATCTTCCACTCCAGCCTGATTTTGTTGTTTGCAGGTATTAACGTTTGTTGCAGATGTCTAGTGGAGGAAAGTTGCTCAGGAAGGAGCTGAATGATGTCTTATATCTGGAATCTCATCCTGAGATTTTCCAAATGTTTAAAGAAGCAAGTTGCTACAGATATTGTGAGAAATTGTAGGGGTATCACCAGGGTGTTGCTGAAGCCTTTGCTCGGAGCTTCGATGGAGAAAAAGTAACCTTGGGTCCAATGGTAATACAAATTTATGAGGCCAGTGTTGCAGCAGCAACAGAAATTCCTGGGCAAGGTGAGAGATGGTTTAAAACAATTGTCACTAAGGATATTGAGTTCAGGTCTTACCTTAAGCCTGAATTTCAAAACATTATTTGGCAGAAGGATGTTCCCAAATCTTACCTAGAGGAGAAATGGTGGCATTTTCTTAAGTAAATTCAAGTGTACATCACTTATGAAGGTAGGTATGGTAGAGTCATTCTCTATCACTTCAAATTGATGAATCATTTTATAGGCAAGTGTCCTCTGAATCTACCCCATTACCTTCATAGGAGCTTAACTAAGATGTCACACCAAGTTCAAGCTAAGCCTGATAATGTTCATAGTAGGATTTTACATCATGGGCTGATCAAGTTGATCGTTCTAGAAGAACTGAGGAGGAGGGACAAAACTTGGGACTTTCTCTTGTTCTGGGGAGAATTTGAGCAAGAAGTCCAACCCAAGAAAGGAGGGACTCCCTCACAAGAATTGACCTCCCCAAAAACCAGCAAAAGGAAGAGAAGAGCATTATCTCTTATGGAAAATGTCACCAAGGTTTATCCCTTAAAATCAGAGAAAGAAAAGAAGAGGTTAGAGTTCGGGAAACCGGCAGAAGATCCAGAAAAAATTGCATCAAAAAATGTCCTAAACCTACCTTATTCTAATTTTGATTCAAAACCTTTAACTGTAGAAATGGTGGCAGATCCATTAACTATGGAAAGGAGAAACATTGAAGAAGCTGAAATCGAAGCCCCAGATCTCGAAATACCTGCAACATCAACAAGCAAGGCCAACAAATCATCAAATATTAAGAAGCTCAAAGAAGAGATATTGGAGCTGAAATTGCTTGAGAGGGTTATCAAATCCCAAAACATCAGATGAGGTAAGAGATTAATTTGAAAGGTTAGCTAAAATGCATGTAAAGGAGAAGAAAGGGAATAAGAAATTGCTGAAGGAGAATCATAAGCTGCATAAAATGGTTAGACTCTTAAGGATCAAACTGATGCTTAAAGATCATAAGTTAGGAACACATCATGATCTAGAATCTCTAGCAGAAGTTGTGAATATCAATGAATATCTTGAAGGGTAGACAGATCGAAGAAATTCCATTTTTGCAATTTTGGAAATGACTTAAAAGACTGGCAGTTTCGGCAGCTTAACCGAATTTGAAAAAGCGTTGTTAACTGTCGAATTCTATGAATTTCGGCATCTTATCTTACTCTGTTTCAGGCACGTAATCTGCCGAAAGAGTAGACACAAGCAGAACGTTATATTTTTTTCCCAAATCGAATATTTTTGCTGCCACATCATTCGAGGAATATTTCAAATGAATTATAACTCTAAAATGGATAAATATCATCCTCTTTTTCAGGGTTTAGTGGAAAATACAAACGATAAAAGTCTCAAAATGCATCCTATTATTGGTTGAATATTTTCCCAGGTGACAGAAAGGGATCTCGAGTTTCCTTGTCATCACCCAGAAGATTGTTGAAGATGTCTATGATTGTTGAGGACTACCAGATTAGTATAAGGGATTGACCCCTTAAGATAGGACATGATCCCACTTTTGTGAAACTGTTTTGATTATGTATTATTTTCAGTATTGCAGATCCTTTTTGATAGGATCTTGGATTTTGATGTAAAGGATATAAAGCCTATGCTTTAAAAGGAAGATGGGGTTAGACTGATAGGGAAGGATGGCATGGAAATGTCTCCATCCACTGTAAAAATGTTTCAAAAAACTGTAAGTGATTGTTATGAATGAATACAAAGGCATTATATTTCCAGATTCTTATGTCGTGTTTAAGTGGTGAATTTTTTCCCCTGATGTAACTTGTTATTGTCCTATTTCACATGTTTTTTCTTTCGGTATTGCTTACGAGAAGACAATGTGTGGGATTTTTTCTTAACACCCTATGCTGGCTTGAAACAATATTTATTTTTTCTTCCAAGTTTGAAATGTAGAATTCGGATAAGATCTGCTCTGCATTTGAAATGAACTTTGATATATTCTTATTTTCTGGTGCAGACCCCCAAACCCTCGGGTCAAGGTCCGCGCGGGATCTTTCTAATTATGCCCTTGAGTCTGATTGACTCTTTGATTTCCCCTTGGGGAATATCTCATACACTCACGACATATCCACAGGTCCTTATGAATTGAGCCTGCGTGAACAAACACCAAGCACCAAACCAAATCTCCTTGACCACAACAAAGTCAAGCCCTTCCTAATTCGGGCTTTCGGGTTTCGCAATATCGCGCTTTCCATTGTCAAGTTTTCAGCTCCTGAACCCGCTGAAACCCAAAATGTCATTTTACCAAAATGTTTGGAAAAGATTGGCTTCTCACAGAACCTTCCGTCGATTCAGAATTTCGGACTTCGTGATTTCGCGAATCCTGATGCAAGACTTTCGGTTCTCCAACC
Source organism: Picea engelmannii (assembly GCA_009831015.1). Taxonomy (NCBI): domain Eukaryota; kingdom Viridiplantae; phylum Streptophyta; class Pinopsida; order Pinales; family Pinaceae; genus Picea; species Picea engelmannii. The sequence goes on along the minus strand of ML778369.1, from coordinate 52,218 downwards.
TACAAAACCCTGAAACAGTCAATGAAGCTTGACTCCATCTGGAAACAAGTGTGCCACTTGTCTTCTCCGTTGTCCTCTATCTCTGACACAGATCCTTGCCACCTGTCACTCTTCTCGACTTTCAGGAATCTCGCTCCCAAAGTGTTGCCTCCTCCATTTCCCGACACCCGAAGTACTGAAATCCTGAGACTCCACTCCAATTCCTATCGTAACTTGCGACTTCGAGACTTTCGGTCCACTGCACTCTGGTCCTTGTCGTCAGGATCCCCAAAATGACAAAATGATCTGACGGCTTGTGCAAAACACGATCAATGGTCCACATTGATTATGGATCCTAGAGTGGTGAGTTCGCTTGCCTCTAACCACCCTGCAACTTCTTAGGATCCGACAGCCCTCGTGGTTTCATGAATTCTCCATAGAGAACTTCGACCGCCCGTTTCTCCTCGGCAGCTTCTGCGAAATAAACCAAGGTTCTTCCTTATGAACTTTACTTCCACTGGATGACTTTGACCCTCGTCTCCCTTCAAAGTATTTCAATCTTTGTCCTCCTTTGAACACTTCGATGGCATTAACCCTCCTGAGATTTACTTGCTACTCAAGTCTCAAGAGGACCCCTACACACACTCCTTGTGACATACTTTCAAATACTTCTAAGTAATTGATTCTTTCGACTCTGTGCACTCCCTGCAATAGCATTCCTTCAACTCCCCCCTTGGTTGATAAGTTTTGAGTTTTCAACCAACATGCGCACACCTTGCATGAATTTTGTGCTTCACTTGCACTTCTACTGGAATGAGAATAATGGTATCCCTCCTGAGCTTTCAAAGATAAACTCTGAACCTTCGTCAACGCACTCCTTGCAGGAACTTCTCTCACTCATGAAGAGAAAAAATTGAAACTCATTCTCTTTCTCTCTCACTCGGATTTCAAACATTCAATATGAAATCATACATACACACAGTATTAAAGCAAATGCATAACAGAGAGAATAAACAACCATAAGCATACCATTTAGCGTGTATACACAGAAAACATCATAACACCATGAGTCTGATTCAAAGCTCCATATATTAATTCAAAATCTTTTGTACATGGGTTCTTCTCTACAGCTCTCGTCTTCTTCTCTATGCTAATGATACAACTAAATAATGATACAAAGGTGAGGGTGTCTATATCCATTTCCCCCCCTACTCCTAAAACTGTTAAATCTATCATTCAAATCTACCTACTTTCATTAACTATGCATAAATGCCTTAATGTTTTACAGATGAGAGAGAATCACTCATGATTTGTTTACAATATGCAAGTACACTTTCCTTTAACCATTACATTAATGTTTCAAAAATATTTCAAAACGTGTGCAGGTGGTCTTCCAGCTGTCTTCCGCCTTCACGCTCGCTTGACTGCTTACGATGCTCCTGCATCATACTCTCTCGCTTGAAAATTTTCATGAACTCCTGTTCGTGAGCTCTTGCATGTTCTATCCATGCTTCTGAATTTCTGCTTCATCTTCCCAGCTGGCATATTCAACTGGATGTTCCCTTCCATTTGACCAAGTATTCAAAATACTCTTTTCTCCTGGTCTTCCTGCTGACTCTCTTGTCAATTATTCTTTCCATCTGTGGCTTTTCAGCTTCAGGCATTTGTTTGGGCCACTAAATTTCTTCATGTTCTTCCTCTTATCCTATTTCTTCAGCTCTGTAAGGGTACAAATCCGCAACATTGAATATTGGTGAAATTTCGATCCCATCGGGTAATTCAATCTCATATGCGTTTGTCCCAAATTTCTTCACGATTCTGCATGGTCCAATCTTTTTCATCTTCAGCTTATTATATGTTCCTCTTGGGAACCTTTCCTTCCTCAGATGTGCAAGAATCAGATCACCAACTTCAAATTGAAGTTCTCTCTTGTGTTGATCTGCTCTGCGCTTATACTCTTGGCTTGAACTCTGCAATCGCTCCTTAACTCGGCTGTGAAGCTCCTTCATTGCTTCAGCAAAGTCCTCTACACTAGCACATCTGATTTTAGCTTGTTTTGAATCTTTCAATTCAGAAACTCCTCTTGGTTGCATTCCATATACAATTTGGAATGGACTCTGCCCTGTGCTTCTATTGATCAAATCATTATAAGCAAATTCCACCTGTGGCAGAATATGATCCCATTGACTGTGGTGTTCAGTCACTAGGCTCCTCAGTAAATCTCCCAAGATTATGTTCACAACTTCTGTCTACCCATCTGTCTAAGGATGATAAGTTGAGCTAAAAGACAAACTTTTCCCCATCTTCTTCCATAAAGTCCTCTAGAAATGTCCCACAAACTTGGTATCTCGATCTGAAACTATACTCCGTGGAAACCCATGAAATCTAATGACCTCTTTGAAAAACAGGTTTGCAATATGAGTTGCACCACTGGTTTTCTGGCATGGTATGAAATGTGCCATCTTGGAAAATCTATCAACTACCACAAAGATCGAATCACATCCTCTTTGTGTCTTTGGCAATCCCAATATGAAATCCATGCTCACTTCATCCCACGACCTTTCTGGTATGGGTAATGGCTGGTATAACCCTATGTTCTGCCTTTTCCCCTTTGTGTGCTAAAAAATCCTACATATGTCCACAAATTTCTTAACATTTGTCCTCATCCTTGGCCAAAAATATGAGCCATTCAATTTTGAGAACGTCTTGTCATGACCTAAGTGTCTGATCAATCCTCCACTGTGTTTTTCCTTCAGCAGGTTCTCCCTCATGGAGCATTTTGGAATACATAATTGATTGCCCCTAAACAATAATCCATCCTGGATCATATATTCAGTCCATTGGATTTTGTCCCTAAGAGATGGATTCTCAGATGCCTCATATGCTTCTTTAAAATCCGGGTCATCCTTATACATTTCTTTGAGGTTATCAAAACCCAAAGTTTTGACTCTGAATTCCTGCATAAGCAAACATTTCCTGCTCAAAGCATCAACAACTTTGTTAGCAGTTCCATAAATATGCTTAATCACAAAAGTAAAATTCTACATGAATTCAGCCCATTTAACATGCTTCTGGTTCAACTTCTCCTGTCGAGTCACGAATTGTAAATCGTGATTATTGTTGTACAAAAGAAACTCTTTGGGAACCAAATAATGTCTCCATTTCTTCAGTGCTTGTATGGCTGCATAGAATTCTTTTTCATATGTTGAGTATTTAATCTTCGCTTCATTCAGATTTTCGATGAAGTATACGACCGGCCTATCGTCTTGGCTCAAGACTGCTCCAATTTCAAATCCACTCACGTCACACTTAACCTGGAACGTCTTGTTAAAGTTTGGAAAAACCAGAATTGGTTGCTCCGTGATATTCTTCTTCAACAAATTGAAACTCTTATCTTATTCCTCTGTCCAATGAAAATATTTGTGTCTTTTCTTCACTGTGTCCATCATCGGTGTGCTAATCCCACTGAAATTTCGGATGAATTTCCTGTAGAAACTAGCTAAACCATGGAAGCTTCAAACTTCAAACACCCCTTTCGGCGATGGCCAATTCTTAATCGCTTCTAACTTATCCGGATCCATTTTCATCTCATTTGCAGAGATAACAAAACCCAAGCAAATGAGTTATGTCCTCATAAATGATGATTTCTTCATATTTATCAGCAATTTCTCTTGTTGTAATCTCCTCATCACTGTAGTTAAATGCTTTAAATGCTCTGCTTCTATCTTGCTGAAAATCAATATATCGTCAAGATACACAATTACGAATTTCCCTATGAAATCCTTCAGGACTTCATTCATCAATCTCATGAAAGTACTAGGTGCATTTGTTAAGCCAAATGGCATAACAAGCCATTCATACATCCCTTCATTCGTCTTGAATGTTGTCTTCCATTCATCACCTTCTCTCATGTGAATCTGATGATATCCACTTTTCAAATCAATCTTTGAAAAGAATCTTTCTCCACTCAAGCAATCCATCAAATCATCCATCCTTGGTAATGGAAATCTGTATCTAATGGTAATCTTATTGATTTCTCTTGAGTCGGTACACATTCTCCAGCCTCCATCTTTCTTTGGGTTGAGAACTATTGGAACAACACATGGACTCAATCTTTCTCTAACCAATCCTTTGTCCATTAAGTCATGGACCTATCTCTTGACTTCTTCATTCTCCTGTGGCATCAACATGTACGTTGCTTTGTTTGGTAAACTATCTCTAGGTATAAGATCAATGTGATGGCTTATACTTTTGATCGGTGGCAACAAACAAGGTAGTTCATCCACTACTATATCAGCGAACTCTTCCAACAATTTCTGGATTTCTTCTAGTAAATCATCCACTCTTGTACCGGTCAACATAATTCTAGGCTTCCTAACCGCAACAAATTGTGTGTCTTCCTTATTCTTATCCTCCTTAAGAATTTCCTTCCCACTCATGAGAAGTACAATGTTGCTTGTCTCTGTTTGTACTTCTTTATCCTTAATCGGCAACAACATGTGAGTTCTCCCATTCTTCTCCAGGGTGTATGTGTTCTTTCTCCCATCATGAACCACATTTTTGTCATATTTCCATGGTCAACCCAGCAATAGATGACAAACATCCATGGGAATGGCATCACATAATATTTCATCCTTATATCCTCCTATTTTAAATTCAACTAAACATTGTTTAGTGACATTTACCTGATGTCCTTTTTGTAGCCATGAAACTTTGTATGTGCTTAGATGTATAATAGTCTCTAGCTCCAACTTTTCTACCATCTCTGTAGAAATGAGATTGTATGTGCTACCACTGTCCATGATAACTTTGCACAACCTATCTTTGGTCTTGCAAGCAGTCCAAAAAAGTTTGTTCCTTTGGGCTGGGTTGTCTGCCTCTTTCTCTAGATTTAAGAGAACTTTCCTCATCATCAAGGATCTTCCACCCTCAGCATCTTCCACCTCAACATTCCATCTTTGTGCTTCGATAATGTGAGTCTCACCACCTTCTTTCTTCCTATATGGACACTCATAAGATTTATGTCTGTTCTTTCCACAAACAAAACATTTTACTTCACCTCCTCGGCCTCTTCCTCTTCCTCTAGCTCGAGGAAAGGTATTTCCATCGACATACTACCCTCTCTATGATCTTCCTCCTCTCTCATGTTGAGTTTGAGGTTTCTTCCCCTCTTCTTGAGGTCTCTGAGTTCTGTCTTGGACAATTGTTTTGCCTCTGGCTTGACTTCTACCTCGGCCTCTTTGACCTTGCTTTCGGCTCAACTTCTCTTCAGCTTTCAGAGCCATCTGATAAGAATCTTCCATAGTTTGAATGATCATCATGCTCATCTCATCTTCGATGTCATATCATAGACCATTCATGTACCTAACAAATTTTTCATCATCGCTTTCTTGATGACTTGATCTGATGTTTATCTTGTAGAACTCCTTAGTGTATTCTTTCACTGACATCAGCTTTTGTCTCAAATTCTGCATCCTCTGAAACAGGGTAATTTGATAATCCTTGGGTATGAATTTGGCTTTCATCTTCGCAACCATTCTATCCCATCTTTTGATTTTCTGCTTTCCTTTGCAATGTCTGTCAGCCTGTAGTTCATCCCACCATAGTGTTGCATGCCCTTTAAGTATTGTGACGGCATGTTTGACCTTCTTATATTCCTCGACACCCTCATAGTCGAAGTACTTATCCAGAGTTCTAATCCAGTCTAGAAGCTCTTCAACATCCAGGTTTCCCTCATACATGGGAATCTCCATTTTTTCCCTGGCACCTATCCTTGCAATAGCCCTAAATAGGGGTTCATCTATATCATCTTCGATTGCAACTTCTTCTCCTTCGTATCCAGCTTCATTGTCACCGTCAGCCTCACTGATATCCCCAGTGTCAACTATGTGCCTCTGTGTTGTCTCCATGGCATCAAGCCTAGCACATAGTTCGTGCATTTCCTTTTCCACTACTGGATCAGGCATTGGTATATCTCTTCTTCTCGATGGCATGGCTGAGAAATATTCCTCTCTCTCTGCTACAGAAAGCAAAGAAGTTTTTCTGTGCTCTGATACCACTTGGTGCAGACCCCCAAACCCTCGGGTCGAGGTCCGCGTAGGATCTTTCTAGTTCTACCCTTGACTCTGATTGACTCTTTGATTTCCCCTTGGGGAATATCTCATACACTCACGGCGTATCCACAGGTCCTTATGAATTGAGCCTGCGTGAACAAACACCAGGCGCAAACCCAAATCTCCTTGACCACAACAAAGTCGCGCCCTTCCTAATTCAGGCTTTCAGGTTTCGCAATATCGCGCTTTCCGTTGTCGATTTTCTGGCTCTTGAACCCACCGAAACCCGAAATGTCGTTTTACCAAAATGTTTGGCAAAGATTGGCTTCTCATAGAACCTTCCATCGATTCAGAATTTCAAACTTCATGATTTCACGAATCCTGATTCAAGACTTCTGGTTCTCCAACCTACAAAACCATGAAATAGTCAACGAAGCTTAACTCCGTCTGGCGACAAGTGCGCCACCTGTCTTCTCTGTTGTCCTCTGTCGCTGACAAATATCCTTGCCACCTGTCACTCTTCCTGACTTTCGAGACTCTCACTCCCAAAGTGCGGCCTCCTCCATTTCTCGACACCTGAAGTGTCGAAATCTTGAGACTCCACCCCAATTCCTATCGCAATTTGCGACTTTGGGACTTTCGTTCCACTGCGCTCCGGTCCTTGTCGGCAAGATCCCTAAAATGACGAAATGATATGACGGCTTGTGAAAAACACAATAAATGGTCCACATTGATTCTGGATCCTAGAGTGATGAGTTCTCCTGCCTCTAACCACCCTGCAACTTCTCGGGATCTGACGGCCCTCATGGTTTCGTGAATTCTCCACAAAGAATTTTGACCACTCGTTGCTCCTCGGTAGCTTCTACGAAATAAACCAAGGTTCTTCCTTATGAACTTTACTTCCATTGGATGACTTTGACCCTCGTCTCCCTTAGAAGTATTTCAATCTCCATCCTCCTTTGAACACTTTGACGGCATTAACCCTCTTGAGATTTACTTGCTACTCAAGTCACAAGAGGACCCCTGCACGCACTCCTTGCGGCAGACTTTCAAATACTTCTAAGTAATTGATTATTTCGACTCTGTGCACTCCTTGCAACAACAGTCCTTCAACTCTCCCCTTGGTTGATAAGTTTTGAGCTTTCAACCAGCCTACGCACACCTTGCACGTCTTATGTGCTTCACTTGCACTTCTACTGGAATGAGAACAATGGTATCCCTCCTGATCTTTCATAGATAAACTCTGAACCTTCGTCAACGCACTCCTTGCAGGAACTTCTCTCACTCAGGAAGAGAAACAACTGAAAATCATTCTCTTTCTCTCTCACTCGGATTTCAAACATTCAACATGAAATCATACATACACACAGTATTAAAGCAAATGCATAACAGAGAGAATAAACAACCATAAGCATATTATTCAGCATGTATACACAGAAAACATCATAACACCGTGAGTCTGATTCAAATCTCCATATATTAATTCAAAATCTTATGTACATGGGTTCTTCTCTACAACTCTCTCTATAGCTCTCTTCTTCTTTTCTATGATAATGATACAACTAACTAATGATACAAAGGCGAGGGTGTCTATATCCATTTCCCCCCCTTCTCCTAAAACTGTCAAATCTATCATTCAAATCTACCTACTTTCATTAACTATGCATAAATGCCTTAATGTTTTACAGATGAGAGTGAATCACTCATGATCTATTTACAATATGCAAGTACACTTTCCTTTAACTATTACATTAATGTTTCAAAAATATTTCAAAACATGCATTGGTGGTCTTCCAACTGTCTTCCGCCTTCACGCTCGCTTGACTGCTTACGATGCTCCTGCATCATTTTCCCATTGTATAAGCTCAAAGGATCCACTGACATGATTACCCTACCTGGTTACATTTTTGTCTTAGTTATCCATTCATTTGAACACTTTAACTTTTGAATCCATTTTTCTCGATGGCCCCTTTTGTTGTCTCAACCAAAAACTCTAAAAACAAATCTTCTATCCTCATAGCTAGCCTAATATCCATGCTCAAACAAATCTAATTCTGATAGAGATATCCCTCTCTGAGTCTTGGAAGGCTAGATCCCTGACTCGAAGTGGTTTTTTGGTTACCCCTGCCAATTTCCTCCTCAGCTGGGGAAATTACAAGGTGATAACAATATGGACACTTCATTC
>ML778368.1:504030-533653 GCA_009831015.1 Picea engelmannii | reverse complement strand
CAAAAGAGAAGTAAAACAGTGAGCTACAACAAACTAATTAGCACAATAAAAATATACATGTACAGAAAATAAAAAGAGAGCAATTTAAATTAGGAAATGAAAAATAAACATGAAGACAGTTACCAGACTGTTGGTGGGCCCCCCAGAAATTAGTGGTCACTCTCTAAAAGCACACCATGACCTCAGCAGGCCAAATTCACCATAAAAATCCAAAAACACAGTTTTGGCACTATTCTAGGAATGTAAAACTAGAAACAAAGCAAAATCGTTTTTCTGACAATTCTGATGCTTATGCTACTTGGTTAACAATCTAATGATCATCCTATTGGTATTTATAATCTTACAACCTAGATGGTTGACCACAAGAGGGTCGAACCACCTCTAAATTTGGCAAATTACATTAAATGCATCAATAACTAACAAAACGGAGGAACCCAATGATCGCCCTCTTTGGACAATTGAAATCGAGTTGTCTTGAGCTTAGTAGCTGGAGGGGGCGATGACAAACAAAACCCATGTGCTCTATTTGTCCACCACTGGCCGCCAATACCATAACCGCCAACTTTCCTTGCGTTTTTTGTGCAATACTGGGTGTCGGAATGAGTGTCGGATCAAGTACCGGAACGAATGCTGGATCAAGTGCCGAAACGAGTGCCAGACCAAGAAACATGGTGCGTATTGCCCTGTAATAGCAGAAAAACATGAATTAACTCTTGGAAACCATAAAATATGATAAATTAAACTTGATTGAATTACAAAACATGAATTATACGTACCTCATGTTGATTATATCATTTTACCATAAAATTCTTCAAAACGCTCCTTTGAAAGATAAAAAAACGCATATGTACATATGGAAAAAAGTGTATATTAATGTCATGAAGATGATCATATCTCGGGCCCAACATGCCTCATTGACCAAAACCCCAGTGTTGGAGATACCCCAACAAATGTTTTTTCGGTAGACGAAATGATAGTGGAGGATCCCCAATAACTGAAACCCGATACTCTGGATCCAATGCAACTGATGGTTTGTGCATCTGATTCCCGATTTGATTTTTATCCATATTTGCAACTAGCCTCCTCAATTCATTCAAGGACATGTGGCCAATTTGGTCTGGGGGCATAAAATCCAAATTGAGCAACATAATGGAGTTTTGTAAGCTCCCGCAAGTCTATTTGGCCAAGGCCCATGCGACTACACTAGAAAACAATGCTCAACATAGTGTTCTTGAAAATCGACCTCATCTTCAGAAATGCATTATGCCTCATTGACCAAAATCTTAGTGCCAAAGATACTCCAACAAATGGTTTTTCGCTCGACAAAATGATAGCGTAGGGGCCCTACTAGCTGAAACTCAGTGCTCCAAATCCAATGCAACTGATGGTTCGTGTAGCCGAGTCCCGGTTTGAGTTTTATCGCGATTTTCAACTCACCTCCTCAATTCATTCAGGGACATGTGGCCAATTTGGTTAGGGGCATAAAATTCAAACTGAGCATCATAACGAACTTCTGCAAGCTCCTGCAAGTCTATTTAGCCATATTACACCACTCTACTTATTTAGCCACCTAAATTCTTGCATAAAATCATGTTTCATGGCTATGACCATCTATGATAGTCTTTATTGAATTTACGATCTTTATTATGTGTGATGCAACTCAAATTTATCTGTATGTTGAGTATGTACCAACATGTACTCCATCAAAATGAAGGGACCAACAAGCTTGTTCCAAAATTGTTGACTCACCCTTGAGTCAATTCTGTCGGGTTTCCCCAAATGAAGTTCCCAACTATGGGATAAACATTGAGATAAACATATCCTGGCCCATGAACCGACACCTAATCATGCACTTTACTAGCACATATGATAGGTAAACTGAAGATAGGTTTGACCCACCATAAGAAACAATGAATAGGTTGTTTATATGTACATATTAGACCTAGTTTGGAGAGTGTAAGTTCCTCAAATAATAGGATATACTAAGATTCTTATTGAGATTTCTTCATCATGCATCTACGTTATTGTTCTTATCTAAATTGAGCACCTAGGGTTGTTAATGTTACTACCCATTTTTCTAATGGTTGTAGCACAACTACCAGGTGTAACAGCATTTCATCCCTACAAGATGGTTTCCTAGTTCCTTGATAGATGTCGCAAGATTGAGAATATTATAAGTATTTCATGATCTCTCTCCCATGAAATTCTAATTAATTCATGATCCATGATGCAACATCAAAGGATGCCATATACCATGAGCTTGTACAAATGACCTATTTATCTAATAGTTGGTCACACAAAAAACCATTTTTTTCTTCTATGTTGTCAAGTACCCTTGTGGCACAACACCTATGGTGAGAAAAATAATTATGTCATTCAAATAATCTGGTACTATGTCATGTCACCAAACATGTGCTATGTCACATGTTCTCAAAGTTGAGACCCTGTGAGATAAACCCATTGCATTATATCTCGACTACCAAGGACATTTGGCAGGAAGTGCAAACTTGGTGCAATATCAACACCATCAACACATACATATATTACTTCTTCCTCTTTCTAAAGAAAAATAAAAGTGAAGACAATGATGAATTACAAAGGGTTATGATCATGGTCCATGAACCACTACTCCTCCTGACCTTTACTACATGAAATAAACACAAATGTTGCATTGCTTCAAACTGAGAAAAACCCTAGTTCTCAAAATCGATGAAAAAACAACTTTTGATTGATTGGACCCAGGAGTTAGGGGTGCTCTAGCTTAAATCTTATGCCAGGAATACAACATATATGATGGTTCTTCAATACGAGTCTCGGTATTCATTATATTCCCAGTTGCAAGTCGCATCCCAAACCATTTTTGGGACTCTTGGTCAATTCCTCCTCGAAGAATAAAAGCGTAACGGAGCAAAAAATTTCAGTTCCGTGAGATTCTGCAAGCTTGTTTAGGAATGGAATAGGTGACCACATTATCCATCCACTCCCGAGGGATGGTTTCATAAATTGGACCCCTTAATCCAAATGTTGCATTGCTTCAAACTAAGAAAAACACTAGTTCTCAAAATCAATGAGTAAAGCAACTTCTGAGGCATGACACCCGAAAGTGAGGGGTGCTCTAGCTAAAATATTATCTCAGTAATCCATCAAATTCGATGCTTCCTCAATCTGAGTCTCGATTTTCATTTTATTCCCAATTGCAAGTCGCATCCCAAACCATTTCAGGGACTCTTGACCAATTCCTCCTCGGGGCATAAAAACCTAATGGAGCATAATTTTTGAGTTTCGTGAGATGTTGCAAGATTGTTTAGGCATGGAATAGGTGACCACATTGTCCATCCACTCCCAAGGCATGGTTTCATAAATTGAACCCCTAAATCCAAAAGTTGCATTGCTTCTTATTGAGCAAAACCCTAGTTCTCAAAATCGATGAAAAAAACAACTTCTGATGGATTGGACTCGGGAGTGAGGGGTGCTCTAGATGAAATTTTATGCAGGAATCAAACAGAAACGAGTGTTCCTCAATCAGAGTCTCGTTTTTTATTATATTCCCAGTTTCAATTCGCATCCCAAACCATTTCGGGGACTCTTGGCCAATTCCTCCTCAGGGCATAAAAGCCTAATGGAGCAACATTTTTGAGTTCCATGAGATGTTGCAAGCTTGTTTAGGCATGGAATATGTGACCAAATTTTCCATCCTCTCCCAAGGCATGGTTTCATAAATTGGAACCCTTAATCCAAATTCTTCATTGCTTCAAACTGAGCAAAACACTAGTTCTCAAAATCAATGAGTAAAGAAACTTACAAGGCATGGAACCTGGGAGTGAGGGGTGCTCTAGCTAAAATCCTATGCCAGGAATACAACGAAGATGACGGTTTCTCAATCCGAGTCTCGGTTTTTTTTATATGCTCAGTTACAAGTTGAATCCCAAACCATTTCGAGGACTCTTGGTCAATTCCTCCTTAGGGAATAAAATCCTAACAGAGCAGCATTTTTTAGTTCCGTGAGATGTTGAAAGATTTTTTAGGCATGGAATGGGTGACCACATTGTCCATCCTCTCTTGTGGCATGGTTTCATAAATTGGAACCCTTAATCCAAATGTTGCAATGCTTCAAATTGAGCAAAACACTAGTTCTCGAAATCAATGAGTAAAGCAACCTTTGAGGCATGGAACCCGGGAGTGAGGGGTGCTCTAGTTGAAATGATATCCTAGTAATCCATCAGAGTCGATGGTTCCTCAATCTGAGACATGGTTTTCTTTTTATGCCCAGTTGCAAGTCACATCCCAAACCATTTCGAGGACTCTTGGCCAATTCCTCCTCGGGGCATAAATTCCTAACGGAGCAACATTTTTGAGTTATGTGAGATGCTACAAGATTTTTTAGACATGGAGACAGTGACCACATTGTCCATCCACTCTTGAGGCATGGTTTCATAAATTGGACCCCTAAATCCAAATGTTGCATTGCTTCAAATTGAGCAAAACACTAGTTCTCGTAATCAATGTAAAAAACAACTTTCGAGGGATTGAACACGGGAGTGAGAGGTGATATAGATGAAATCCTATGCCAGGAATCCAATGGAGATGATGGTTCCTCAATCAGAGTCTCTTTTTTCTTTATATTCCCAGTTGCAAGTCGCATCCCAAACCATTTCGGGGACTCTTGGCCAATTCCTCCTCAGGGCATAAAAACCTAACAGAGCAACATTTTTGAGTTATGTGAGATGTTGCAAGTTTGTTTAGTCATGGAATGTGTGACCACATTTTCCATATGCTCCTGAGGCATGGTTTCATAAATTGGACCCCTAAATCCAAATGTTTCATTGCTTCTTACTGAGAAAATCCCTACTTCTCAAAATCGATGAAAAAAACAACTTCCAAGGGATTGGACCCAAAAGTGAGGGGTTCTCTAGCTAAATTCCTATCATTTTTCAATCTAAAAATCCAACGAAGACAATGGTTTCTCAATCTGAGTCTCATTTGTTTTATATTCTCAATTTCTAGTCACATCCCAAATCATTTCGGGGACTCTTGGTAAATTCCTCCTCAGGGCATAAAAGACTAATAGAGCAACATTTTTGAGTTACATGAGATGTTGTAAGATTTTTTAGGCATGGAACAAGTGACCACATTGTCCAGCTGCTCTTGAGGAACGGTTTAATAAATTGGACCCCTTAATCCAAATGTTTCATTGCTTCAAACTGAGCAAAACACTAGTTCTCAAAATCAATGAGTAAAGCAACTTCTTAGGCATGACACTTGGGACTAAGGGGTGCTCTAGCTGAAATCCTAATCTAGTAATCCATTGGAGTCGATGGTTCCTCAATCCAAGACTTGGTTATCATTTTATTCCCAGTTGCAAGTCGCATCCCAAACCATTTTGGGGACTCTTGGTCAATTCCTCCTCATGGCATATAAGCCTAACGGAGCAACATTTTTGAGTTTCGTGAGATGATGTAAGATTTTTTAGGCATGGACAAGGTGACCACAGTTTTCATCCACTCCCAAGGCATGGTTTCATAAATTGGACCCCTAAATCCAAATGTTTCATTGCTTCAAATTGAGCAAAAAACTAGTTCTCGTAATCGATGAAAAAAACAACTTCTGAGGGATTGGATCCGGGAGTGAGGGGTGCTCTAGCTGAATTCCTATGCCAGGAATCCAAAGGACACGACATTTCCTCAATCAGATTTTTTTTTTCGTTAGATCCCCAGTTGCAAGTCGCATCCCAAACCATTTCAGGGACTCTTGGTCAATTCCTCCTTAGGTCATAAAAACCTAATGTAGCAACATTTTTTAGTTTTGTGAGATGTTGCAAGCTTGTTTAGGCATGGAATATGAAACCACATTTTCCATCTTCTCTCAAGGAACAGTTTCATAAATTGGACCCCTAAATCCAAACGTTTCATTGCTTCAAACTGAGCAAAACCCTAGTTCTCAAAATCAATGAAAAAACAAATTATGAGGGATTGGACCCAAGAGTGAGGATTGTTATAGCTAAAATCCTATGCCAGGAATCCAATGGAGACAACAGTTCCTTAGTTCGAGTCTTGATTTTTATTATATTCTCAGTTGCAATTTGCATCCCAAACCATTTTGGGGACTCTTGGCCAATTCCTCCTCAGGGCATAAAAACCTAATGGAGAAACATTTTTTAGTTCTATAAGATCCTACAAGCTTGTTTATGCATGGAATAGGTGACTACATTTTCCATCCAATCCCGAGGCATAATTTCATAAATTGCACTCCTTAATCCAAATGTCGCATTGCTTCAAACTGAGCAAAACACTAGTTCTCAAAATCAATGAGTAAAGAAACTTTCGAGGAATGGAACCTAGGAGTGACGGGAGATCTAGCTGAAATCCTATCCCAGTAATCCATTGGATTCAACGGTTCCTTAATCCGAGTCTCGGTTTTCATTTTATTCCCATTTGCAAGTCGCATCTCAAACCATTTCGGGGACTCTTGGCCAATTCATCCTCATGGCATAAAAGCCTAATAGAGAAAAAAATTTGAGTTTCGTGAGATGTTGAAATGTTGTTTATTCATGGACTATGTGACCACATTGTTCATCTAATCCCGAGGCATGGTTTCATAAATTAGACCCCTAAATCCAAATGTTGCATTGCTTCTTACTGAGCAAAACCCTAGTTCTCCAAATCGATGAAAAAAACAACTTATGAGTTATTGGACCCAGGAGTGAGGGGTTCTCTAACTAAAATCCTATCTGAGGTATCCAATGGAGATGACGATTTCTCCATCGGAGTCTTGGTTTTCATTATATTCCCAGTTGCAAGTTGCATCCCAAACCATTTCAGGGACTCTTGGCCAATTCCTCCTCATGTCCTAAAAACCTAAAAGAGAAACATTTTTGAGTTCCATGAGATGTTGCAAGATTGTTTAGGCATGGTATAGGTGACCACATTTTCTATCTTCTCCCGAGGCATGGTTTCATAAATTGGGCCCCTTGTTCCAAATGTTGCATTGCTTCAAACTAAGCAAAACACTAGTTCTAGAAATCAATGGGTAAGAAAACTATGAGGCATGGAACCCAGGAGTGAGGGGTTTTCTAGAAGAAATACTATCCAAATAATCCATCAAATTAGACAGTTCCTCAATCCGAGACTCGGTTTTTTTTTTTATGCCCGGTTGCAAGTCACATCTCAAATCATTTCCGGGACTCTTGGTGAATTCCTCCTCAAGGCATAAAAGCCTAATGGAGCAACATTTTTGAGTTCCATGAGATGTTGCAAGATTATTTAGGCATGGAAAAGGTGACGACATTGTCCATCCTATCCCAAGGCATGGTTTCATAAATTGGACCCCTAAATCCACATGTTGCATTGCTTCAAACTGAGCAAAACACTAGTTTTCGTAATCGATGAAAAAAGAACTTTCCAGGGATTGGACCTATGAGTGAGCGGTTATATAACTGAAATCATATGCCAAGAATCCAGTGGATGTGACGGTTCCTCAATCTGAGTCTCGATTTTTTTTATATGCCCAGTTTAAAGTCACATCCCAAACCATTTCGGGGACTCTTGGCCAATTCCTCCCTAGGGCATAAAAACCTAACGGAGTAGTATTTTTCAGTTTCATGAGATGTTGCAAGCCTGTTTAGGCATGGAATATTTGACCAAATTTTCCATCCTCTACCGAGGCACATTTTCATAAATTGGACCCCTAAATCTAAATGTTTCATTTCTTCAAACTGAGCAAAATCCTAGTTCTCAAAATCGATGAAAAAATAACTTATGAGGGATTGGACCCAGGAGTGAGGGGTGATATAGCTGAAATCCTATGTCAGGAACCCAACGAATATGATGGTTCCTCAATCCGAGTCTCTATTTTATTTATATGCTCAGTTGTAAGTTGCATCCCAAACCATTTTCGGGACTCTTGGCCAATTCCTCCTCATGGCATAAAAACCTAATGGAGCAACATTTTTGAGTTATGTGAGATGCTACAAGATTTTTTAGGCATGGACTAGGTAACCACATTGTCCATCCACTCCCAAAGCACGGTTTCATAAATTGGACCCCTTAATCCAAATATTGCATTGCTTCAAACTGAGCAAAACACTAGTTCTCGAAATCAATGAGTAAAGGAACTTTCGAGGCATGGAACCCAGGAGTGAGGGGTGCTCTAGCTGAAATACTATCCCAGTAATCCATCAGAGTTGATGGTTCCTCAATATGAGTCTCAGTTTTCAATTTATACCTAGTTGCAAGTCGCATCCCAAACCATTTCGGGGACTCTTGGCCAATTCCTCCTCAGGGCATAAAAGACTAACAGAGCATCATTTTTGAGTTCTATAAGATGTTGCAAGATTGTTTAGGCATAGACTAGGTGACCACTTGTCCATCCACTCTCGAGGCATGGTTTCATAAATTATACCCCTAAATCCAAATGTTTCATTTCTTCTTACTGAGCAAAACCCTAGTTCTCCCAATCGATGAAAAAAACAACTTTTGAGGCATGGGTGTAGATTTTAACCTTGTACAATATTTACTGCAAACAAATTTTCAGTAAAAGAACATAAAATATACAATGGAAAATACAAACATTACACAGATATTTTTCCTCTGGAAACCCAAACCGAGAAAACCAACATATTATATATTCATCCATAGTGATACACTGTTTACAATACAATATACATATAGGATCCAATAGCATCCAAAACCATAACCAAATGACCTGGATTAGTTAACAACCCTAATTCCTTAACAGGAAATAGAAAACCATCGACAAAAAACCATGTGCCGAAAAACCACCCAACAATGGACATGAAAAATGAGGCAAAAATGTGACACGTGTTGAGGAAAAAATATGAAATGATCTTACTCAAGAATTTTCAGACTTTACTTGGCTAAACCAAAGTAGACGGGAATATCACCCTATGTTTATAGCCAACAAAATATCATCCTAAATCACAAGTATTAATTACAAGTGCTTAGGCTAGTCTTTTATCAACAAAAGCTTGTTGGAAATTCACTTTTTATGTAATTTTCTGAATATAACAGTTGCTGAAATAAGTGTAAGAACATAAGTAAAGACACCAATATGATAATCAAGACAAATGAGACATAAAGAAATCCTTTATTTCATTCCAGTTCACCAAAGAGTCATTTTCTTTACAAAATCTTATACAAAAATCTTGGACCAAAGTCAAACTTAGACATCCCCGATGGAACATACAAAAGGACCTCTGACAGAAAACCAAAAATGAACTCTAAAATCTAGATCAGCTTGCCACAGATTGCTGCCCACTTGACTCTGCACAATAGCCTTTATCAGTCATGAAAATTAATTCACAAATAGACAAGTCTACATAGACTATCAAAGATAGATCAACAACTCTGAAAAACAAGTGTCTGAATGATTTGATTCAACCCTGAATATTGTTGTCTACAATAAGACCCTACTATCACAAAAGAGAATTAGGCTTTGATGAATATACGAATGAATGAAAACTGAACTATCTCAACAAAACTCAAAGAGCAAACCTTAGCATGTTGTTGCTTCTATCCTCCTCGTGTTCCTCCCTTTCTTCTTTCTTTTAACAAATTAGAATTGGTTGAGGTAGTTGAACCAACTCATTAGTTAAGTTAATTAAAAGACTCAACTAACTTTAGTTAGGGGGAAAAGTAATAATTATAATTAAGGGTCATAATTAAATAATAACTAGTAGGTGGGACCCCTTGTAAATCCCTTTGGTTCATAACAATCATAACATAACCATTAGTTACGAAAAAGACACCTCCTTGTGCTTCCCATCAACATATTTACTTTTGGCAATTAAAACTCATGAAATCCGAAATTATTTCAAAATAATACTCATATATCCAAAATAAACATGTTGTCCAAAGATCCCCAAAGTTAATTGTCATAGAACAATAGATATAATAAAAAAAACTAAAAACCATATTTTCCAGTCTGTGATGCAACCCTTCCTTGATTGTTGTTGTCACCTGTTCATTTTCCTGAATTTGCCTTTGGCTGTGCAGAGCCTTTAGGCCTAATTTCACTAGTCACGTGGGAACAATCGTCCCTCAAATGCATCCAGGAAGACACATATTGGTCGGAGCCATTGGAGGGTGAGGAAGGGGTAGCAGTGGCTTTTCCTTCATCAAGTGCATGTTGTGCCTCAATTTTCAATCTCTTGCTAGCATGGGAGGATTGCACTGGCGAGAAGTCAGGGGCAGCTTGGGCAATGGGGTTAATAGGCAGAGGAGCAGACAAAGACAAGTTGGGCCAGCCACGATGTTGGGAGACTTTTGGGTGGACAATATCTTGCATCATTTTCAGGGACCTTGGGTCATAATGAGACATGAGGAGGTATAGGGATATCGGGTGCTTGTGGGGCTTGGAAGGGAGGCCTTTCAGGCCTAGGTTGGACTATTCCCTGCCCAATCCAATTAAATAATCTGTCATGAAACAATTGGCCAAGATCTTCTGAATCAACGTCAAAATGTATGGAGAACCTGGGCCTTCTTGGGCCTCAGTTCCAGTTACCCCTACCTCTGTTTCCTCGTCCATGGCTACCTCAACTAAAAAAACTCATCCTGCATGCATGATCGATTACCCCTACCTATGTTTCCCATATTCGACTGAAATAACCATACATGAAAACTCTTAAAAATATGAAATAGATTTGGCTCAAAAATGTATCAAACTCATGCAATCTAATCCATACAAATTGTTTTACTGTTAATCAATGAGCAGGGGGGTGAAAAAGGGTTATGGGATATGTGAGGGGTTTGTATTGAGAGAAAATATGATATAATGAAAGGGAAGAAGACATGGTCACTGCTCGATGACAACAACAATCAACTTTAAAGAAAACCAATAATACCTCACTGCAATCCACACAAGACAATGCAACTTTCATCCATTTTAACACAAAAATTCTTTTGACTGTAATCAATCTCAGAACAGGGAGTGAAAAAATGAATATGGGAAGGTTTGTAATTAGCAGAAAGTGAAATAATGGAAGGGGAGGAGAACAATTATTGTTCATGAAATTAATCAAGTGATCCATAAAAAATTATGCAGTAAGAATAGATGCACCAACCAACAATCATCATGACCAAATAACAATTACTGTGTACTTAACTAGTTCATTGTCGAATAATCAAATATCCAACACAGTGCCATCACAAGATAGTATGTATTCCACAAAATTTGTAAGAGGTTATGTTCCCTTCATACAAACACTCTGCATTTTATAACAATTTATGAACAATATCCATTTCCAATCTGTAACTATCAAAATCAACCACTGCCCATGTATTTCTTCAATCCACCCTAATACTCAAAAATCATGTTTTCAAATTAACAATGAAGTCACTATCACTACAATCGGGTCCATCAAAATGCCATGATATTTGTTAACACATATATAGGCAAAAACCAAATAACCAAGATCAAACTACAACCCGAATTGATATTCAAACATACAACCAACAACCATCGTTTAGACACAAGTTATGCACAGGGTAACTCGCCCAGGTAATGTAATTCTGCCACTGTAAGAAAAAAACAATTCATTGTGGCTTAAAGAGTGGGAACACCCATCCAACATGACAAAAGTCTTGACAACATGCCATTTATAACCAATGATCGATAAACATGATTTAAAATCTGTGAAACCCAAGCTACCCATACGATACACACTGGGCAACCATCCAAAAAATGATGCAATATTTCCATTTTACAGAACCAAACACATAGTCACGGCAATAGCTCAATTCATTGTTGAGTCATCAACCGAACACAACATTACTTCAATTTATTCCAACTGTGATAAATTATTCTATGCAATTTCAGGCTTAAACAATCAAACAATCATAAGGATATAGTTCCCAGAGTCATCCAGTTCAATAATCGTTCAGACCCAAAAGAAAACCACAATTACCATGACCATTATTTATTTTGCAAACACACAACGTGACATGAGCAACATCAAGCATTTTCACCAATGCTAGCTGAACATTCAAATAATCATCAGTGCAAATACCAGTGATTGTGTATCTATCAAACAACTTGTCACTGTCTTAAAAACAAACAACCTAACAAGTTGTGGAAATTACGCATACCCACGCATCCAGTCAAATCAGGGCAGAGGCCCTTTTCCATTAACAATACTGAGCTATCAACATAAGGAGAGTAACTGTGTGCTTTGAAAGTGAAACTGGTAATGTAGGGTTTACCGCTATTATAACTGAGCCAGTGACTATATATCAACTAACACGACTGTCATACGACCAACTGGGCGAGCCTGTTCTCAAAATTGTCGACAATTATACAACCATCCAACAAAACCCAAGTCGTAAAACAACAGGCCAAGTTGGTCTTCTTGAACAATTTCCAGACTAGAGGGCCAAGGTTGCTCTATAGTCAACACAGGGAGAGAAAATCC
Source organism: Picea engelmannii (assembly GCA_009831015.1). NCBI lineage: Eukaryota > Viridiplantae > Streptophyta > Pinopsida > Pinales > Pinaceae > Picea > Picea engelmannii. Next base: position 521,229 of record ML778368.1, on the reverse strand, counting down.
ACTCTTGTAATGGAAAAATCTCCAAGGCCACGGTGCATACAGGGAGAACCACAACTCATTCATGGTTGGGCACAAATCCATGACAGGGGCCATAACTGAAAAGCAGGGCTCTAGTTTGACCTGGAAAAGGTTATTTAACGCACACATGGTATATCCCTCATACTCTTCGGTCAATAATCACAGCATAGAGGTGAATATAGGGTCAAGTAAGAACAGGAAAACCCCTCTTCGTGACCCTTAGTAGTGAAAACCACCAATGTTGAAGTGAACAAAACACAGTGATGTAGGATTCCCTTAACCATTAAACCTGAAAGCCAAAGACTAGATTTAGTGAAAATGCATACCCAAGACCAAACAAAAACCTTCCACTTAAACCAACAAAAATAACAGAGAGCTATCACCCAGGATGATTAATAATCTTTACGAATTCAATATCATTGCAGGAGGAACCATCCAACAATAACCAAATTTTACACAGTTGCAACACTCAGGAAGACACAACCCAATACACATGAGCCAGTAATCAGTTCATAACCAGAGCAGCATGAATGGCCAAAAAAAGACATACCTGTGATTGAATTCCTTAAAACAAGAGCTGGCTGAGCGGTTCCTTCCTGCTAAAATTTTGGATCATAACCACAGCGACAAGATCAAACAATAGCCCGATTACGGTGGCGATTAACAGGAGGGGTGGTGACGTGCAGTAAATTCACATCACCTCCACCCACAATTCATTTACTCATCAGTACATGCCAACCAGCTCCCAATTAAGGCCATAAATTTAAATCTACATTGGAATCTGCATAGGTTACTTGCCAAATGCACTTTCCATATCATATATAAAATTTCTTAATATATAACTCAAACAAAATCATATAACCATTAACGTTCACCACCTTTTCAAATGAGCCACTGACATTCAATCTATCCAAATATACCATATGTGGATCAGCCACATAATTCAATTAACCATTGCATAACCATTAGCACTATCACCTTGCCAAGTGCGCCACCACATTTCACACCATATGCATATCAAACATGTAATTCAATCACAATTTCATAACCATTTTCTTGCTAGCTATGGCTTAAAAATAATCATCAAGTATTTTTATGCATGTAGTATAGTTAGGATAGATTTAAAATCTTCCCCTTGCAATTGTTTCTCATTTCCTTTAAGTTATTCACATGTGATATTGCAGAACTAGGTCCCCTTCCCTTGCATTTGTTCTAGTATTTTGCCTCTCTCAAAACTGTCCTTCGTGTAATTTTACTAACATGTTTTTTATGCAGGTGCGATAAGAATAGACAACAATGACATTAATGAATAGCATAGGCTGTAGTAACATAAGGAATCAACACTTCATAAGCCCAAACCATAACCAATAATAACAAGATCTTCATCAACCATGTAATTCATGTCACACATCATCATAACATAAAAAATGAATATATATGCTCTCTAATAGTTCAAGGGGGTCCCACCTACTAGTATTATTTATTTTTTATAATAATAGGCTTTAGAAACACTTTACGGGCAAAACTTCATTGACAATTTTAACTGTCAACAACACGTTTCCTGAGGCAAAAACATTTTCTCAAGGGCATTGCCCCCAAACCCCCGCGCGGGGGGCTTTCGCCCCCCGATACAATGTAGACACTACTACTCATGGAAATAATATAACACATACCCAACATTCTCCCACTTGTTTTCTTTTCATACAAGGGGTTACATGGTTACATAGTCAACAATCCAGAGAAGCAATGCCCATGGATCCTCTACACCAAGAGAACTTCTCAGTGATCACAGATTTTGTTAATGAATCTAGAACATTCTTCAAAGTGTCCACCTTCATCAAAAACACTTTATTTTCTTCAACCATGTCTCTCACAAAGTGATATTGAATATCAATATGCTTTGTCTTTGAATGATAAGTCGGGTTCTTCGCCAAAAAAATTTCACTCTGACTGTCACAATCTATCCTTACAACTTGTTGTACCAAACCAATACCTTAACACAATCTTTGTAACCATATTGTTTCCTTAATTGCATGAGTGGATGCCATGTATTCAGCTTCTGTAGTTGAAAGTGCCACTACAAACTGTCTTTTTCTCATCCAACTTATTGCTCCTTCAAACAAATTAAAACAATACCCACTTGTAGATCTCCTATGATCCAGATATTGAGCCCAGTCTACATCCACAAAGACATGTATATCCAACACTCTGTCCAATCCCAGTCTTCCCTGGTAGCACAATCCATATCTAGCAGTGCCATGCAAATACCTGAAAACCCTTTTTACTATTGTCTAATGCTCCTTCCCTGGTTTTGACATATACCTTCTCAAAACTCCCACTGCATGTGCAATGTACGGTCTATTACAGACCATTGCATACATCAAACTGCACTCCACACTCACATATGGAACATGAGACATGTCCTCCTCCTCTTCTTGTGTCTTGGGACACTGATCCATAGATAATTCTCTTCTACCCTCCACCTGGCATACAAGCTTTCCAAGTAGTTGCAATGCTTACCCTCCCTAATATGGTGTTAGCAATTCTAGTTTGGTATTTACATCCACCAGAGATGGTCCCTCAACCATCCCTTCCCTCCCAAATGGAAGGAACCCCAATGATGATTCCCATACTCACTCCCACCGTACCCTCTACACCCCCCCTCACTAACCTCCCTGCCACAACTGGGGGCAGGCGAAAGAAGAAGGAGCCCACATCTCCACTTCCCCTGCACATCCAACCTCCTAGTGCACTATGTGAGAAAGATGGACACCAAACCAACAACCGCCCATCTCTACCCGAGTTACGGAACCTGATTCCACTCAATCAAACACCATCAACGCTCGCCACTGTAGCAAGTACTGTCGCTACCGCCCCTCACTCAAGTAGTAAAGGGCTGTGAACCAAATTCTCTTGCGTTATATGTTCAGAATATGGCCATTATACACACCATTGCCCAGCATTGTCGTGCTTCCAACAGACATTATCCGCAGTACGCCAAAGCTTCCAGAATGAACCCAACCTAGCTACATCATCCCTCCCAAAAATCACTAACATCCATTATGTCACAACTTCAGTCAATGAATGTATGTGATGCCCTTGCTCTCTATGTGAATCCTTAGATAATTTTACATATCAATGTCCTATGATCACTTAATACAGGCAACACAAATCGACCTTGATTCAAACCCATGAGCCCCCTACAAAATCGACGGTTGACCTTACCTCATCACTAGAGCTTATTCATATCATTTCTCCTAACCCAAAGGCACTCCCTATTCCTCTGTGGTTCTTGGATGACTTATCCGAGGATTTACCCCCAAATCCCACCAAATTACCGCCCGATCGTCCATAGTGTCAGTAGAACTGGGATGACATTATGGACCCACCGTCCATATCTAAGCCCTTTTTTCCCACTTTCATTTTTTGGTACAAGAGCCCATAAACTCCATTTTTCGAACCATCTTCGGCCTCTTACACAGACATTTCCATCAGGTTATCATTTTCCCTTTTCCCTGGTGGATAATCTTCCCATGACACACTCAGGTACGCCTGCTCATATTCAAAATTATCACATAAATGCTTGTATGTTAGATTCTCTTCAGATATTGTTCACGTTGGGTATTTGGTTTTCATGTGTGCAGGTACTTGGTCATCATACATCAACGCAACCCCTTCAGGTATATAATCAACACTGGCATGTAATCATTCCCTCTTAATCTCAATTGCATCTCCAGTCACACCCTTTGAAATTTTCCTCTAGGATCCCCATCTCCAGCTCTGCAGTACCGACACCTCCATTGCATTTTAGGTACTGTCACTCAGTAGCACTCTCCCCCACATGATTTGTCCCATTCATAGCACCCTTTGGCACTTTGACACTCATGTTATTTTTCAACTCTTTAGGGATGGGAGTCCCGATAGTCTTACATCATGTCGTGAATCAGCCACATACTCCTTCTCCTCATTTTGCTAGCTTTCCCAATGGACTCCCAAATTATCTCTTCAAGTTTCTATTTTGACTGCACCTCCGTAGTATCATTAACCCTCCATTTCATCCACAATCAGTTTTCCCCTCTGCAAATTTCCCTCCATTTCACCTACCTCATACAGAAACCCACCCATGGGGCCCCCACCCTCCACCCATTCTCCAAGCAAATTGCGCCCCAACTGGCCCAACCATATTACATTGGGGCACTCATTTCTGTATTTGTACACTCATCCCAAATTATTCTTTATTTCTTTGGTACATTGTAAAAATCCTTTGTTTCCAACATTTACATATATTTTTGTCGTCACCTTTGACGACCTTCTGCCCTTTTTGGAAAACGCAACCCATGTCGCCCTTGGTTGGGGCACTCCTTATAATCTACCCTTGTTGACATCGTCCATATACTCCGAGTATCCCACATGCTGCTTAACTCTTCCCTCTGAGTTTGTTCACTTTGTCCTACCTCTGGCACAACTTATCCCATGTCTTGTTGTCCCCCTGACACTCGACCTAGTTGAACGGTTGTGGCCCCCTATACCTCACACATACCCCCAACCAAGGGCAGTCTTGAGTCTCGATACATCTTGATTTCGTCCATGTACGTACTCAGTTCATAACCTCACCTAGTAGATTTCATGAAGCTCTTTGCTTCTTGGAGTCGCATCCCCCTTTTTGTCGACATCAGCATAGTTTCCAGAAGGGCGACAGTATCTTGACTCTCATTACCTTTCCAATGAGAGGTCTCGGACGGCACAGGGAGAACCACCATTGCTCCCTGCTGTCATTGACCCCCGTAACATTCGACTTCAACACTTTCTCATGTTATGGTGGGTCTTACTTTGCTACTATTGCAGTTATTTATTATATTTGTCGAAGACCTCTGAACTTGGCTAGGCTATCAATGCCTACAGAATCCGTGATATTTCTTACATATGTCATTGCCTACTGTTCATAGTATGTTCCTCCATAGAATTGTCTTCTGCCTTTATCACAACCACGCCCGAGGGTGTTGCAGTTGTATACATCAACACATCATTCCTTTTTGAGTTACATGACATGAGCATGGGGCATGCCCACCTCGTTTGTACATAGTTTATTTTTTACACACCTTACGGAAGGTTGGGCTCTACAGGTTCCCTTCTCCCTCCAACGGGTAACTCTTGACAATCCCACTATCACTCTCTCTTACAACGACACTCTCGGTAGAAGAAACATTGATGAATTTCGGCTATACGTATGCTCCTAACCTCATCCATCAGGGGGAATCTGTTATCACTGAAATTTCGTCCGCAAATGGTTACAAGAATCTAGCATCATCAAACAGTTATGAGGTCACCCATGGACCAAAATTACCACAAAATCATTTCCAAAGGGTCAAAAACTATACAACCAGTGACAAAATTAAAGTGCACTATGACTACACAGAGCACGTGCACACATGCGCAAAACATAAATGTAGGAAAAGTGCACATGTGCCCGATGCACGACTGTGGTCGCTAAAAGCCACACACATATGAGAACAGTGCATTTATGAGAGTGTTCGGCCTCCCACCCACTTCTGGTTCAACTTCCAAGTTGATTTGACACTCAAATCTGGACTGGATCCGACTGGGTGTCTAGTCAAAGACCTAAAAATTCCCTAATTAGCCTCTTTTCACACTACAAGATGGTTGCACAATACCTCAAAGAAGTGCTATAAAACAAGGCCATGGGAGCACTTCATTCTTAAGGAATTCAATAGCAAAGTTATGATTCTACTATTCTCTTGAGTAATCCTCTATTCTCATCAAGAGTATACTAGCACCATTACATTGGGCAATCCATCTCACACCTTGAGTGGATTAGCAAATAATTCTTTCACCATTTTCATTCAAAGTTGTAAGAAGAGCTTATTTGTGGGGGTCCAAGATCCCTCCCTTGGAGGAATAAGGGACTCATAGTCCTCTTTCTTCTTGGTGTTTTCTTTCACTGATATCAACCTTACCATTGGTGACATGGGTCTTATTGTTTATTTTGTTCTTTTGTCCCTATGCTCACTAATTTAGTTGTTATTTTATTTCTTAGTTTAATTCTTAGTTGTTATTTTATATTTCTTTCTCTAACCCTTTTCCTTACAGTTGTCCTACTTAGCAAACCCAACTAAGCTTGCAAGCACCTCTGTTTTTCTCACTAAGGTGACGAAAGAGGCACAACAAACCTAACAGAGCAACATTTTTGAGTTTCGTGAGGTGCTACAATCTTGTTTAGGCACGGAATAGGTGACCACATTATCCATCCCTCCCAAGGAATGGTTTCATAAATTGGACCCCCAAATCCAAATGTTACATTGCTTCAAACTGAGCAAAACCCTAGTTCTCGAAATCAATGAGTAAAGCAACTTTCGAGGCATGGCACATGAAAGTGAGGGTGCTCTAGCTGAAATCATATTCCATGAATCCAACGGAGACGATGGTTCCTCAATCTGAGTCTCGGTTTTCATTATATGTCAATTTTCAAGTCACATCCCAAACCATTTCAGGGACTCTTGGCCAATTCCTCCTCGGGGCATAAAAACCTAATGTAACAACATTTTTGAGTTTCATGAGATGATACAATATTATTTAGGCATGGAATATGTGACAACATTATCAATCCTCTCACAAAGCATGGAACCTGGGAGTGAGGGATTCTTTATCTGCAAGGCATGCAAAGTCAAGGCATGACATAGCATGACAAGGCAAGGTATGGTATGGAAAGACATGGTATGGAAAGACAAGTCATGGAAAGTGAATGCAAGGCATGGCATTGCAAGTCATGATATGGAGGGGCATGGCATGGAAAGGCCATATGATAGCAAGGCATGGCATGGAATGGAAAGGCATGGCATGGAAAGGAAAGGCATGCAAAGGAAATCCATGTCATGATATGGCAAAGTATGGCATGGTATGGAAAAACAAGGCCAGGCATTGCAAGGCATGGTATGGAAGAGCATGTGGCGTGGAAAGGCATAACATATAATAGAAAGGAATGGAATGGAAAGGAAAGAGATGGCATGACATGGCAAGGCAAGGCATGGAAAGGCATGGAAAGGCAAGGCATGGCATTGCATGGCAAGGCAAGGCATGCAAAGGAAAGGCATGGCATGGCATGACAAGGCAAGGCAATTCATGGCATGAAAAGACAAAGAAATGCAAGGTATGTCATGGAAAGGCATGAAAAGGCAATGCATGACATGTCATGGCATGGCAAGGCATGACATGTCATGGCATGGCAAGGTGAGGCATGATACAGAAAGGCATGGTATGGAAAGACAAGGCATAACAAGTGAATGCAAGGCATGGTATAGAGAGGCATGGCAAGGAAAGGCATACCATATGATAGCAAGGAATGAAATGGAACAAAAAGGCATGGAATGGCATGGCAAGGCAAGGCATGGAAAGGAAATACATGCAAAAGGAAAGGCATGGCATGGAATGGCAAGGAAATACAATGCATGGCATGACAAGAGAATTAAATGCATGGCATGACAAGGAAAGGGAATGCATGGCATGACAAGGAATAGGATGGTGTGGCAAGGAATGCAAAGGCAAGGCATGACATGGCATGGCATCGTGAGGAAAGACATGGAAAGGAAAGGTATGGCATGGCATGGTAAGGCAAGGAAATGCATGGAAAGGAAAGGAAATGCAAGGCATGCAAAGGCAAGGCATGGAAAGGCAATACACATTGACACGTTTTATTACATTTTTGTCATAATTTTCAACCCTTTAGGGCTTGATGTATTGAATTTTTGCTTTGGAAGGATTGACATTTGGATGTGGTATAGTTGAATGAGTATCGAGAGAATATTCAAAATTACCTATAAACTAGTTAATTCTCAAAGGACCTATTAGAAAAATATTGGTTTATGCCTCAGTGTTGCATAAGTGGCGCTACCTACAAGCGCTACCTAATATTTCACAGAGAACAGAATCTGCATTTCATTATTCATCTTGGTAAATGAATACAATTGTTATGGGATTTTTATTTGTTTTGGGGAAAATTGAAATTATATTGAGTTATTCCCAATATCCAAGTTCAAGCATCAAAGAACCCATGAATTTATGCTACTGAATTGCATGCAGAAACATAGTCGGGTGCTACCTACAGGCGCTGCGTAATATTCTGGCAGAGGCTAAACTGTGCAGAGTTATTCTGCCAGTTTTGAGTCACTAATTTAAAATTTGGGTTATGAGCAGTTGAGGATGTAATATATTGAAAACTAGAGGAGTTTTTTGTTCATAACATTTGAAATAACAAAAACCTCTCTCATTTTTTCAAAATGTGTTTTGGTTTGAGAGATATTGGATATAGAAGTAGGTGTTGTGTACTCTGCACAGTGGCGTTGCATACTAATTTCCTGTAGTGGTCGTGGTTTTGATATTTGGCTTGTTGGGAGGTTACCACATGTCAAGGAGAGTTTGAATGACTTCTCAAGGTTTATTTAGATGTCAAGGGACACTTGTACCTAAGACTTAGCTCCAGCAAAGGCCTTATGCAATGAGGTGGAGACATTTCATTAATGACTTCCAACAAATTCCTGAAAATCAGTAGTTTGTTGGATTTTTGTCTCTTTGATTGTTGCCACCTATATCCTAGGCTCATAATACATTGGAGGAGATGGGATTCAACCTCCTAAGGTTATTTGGATGCTATTTTGTATTTAAGGAAGGAGAGATCTCTTGGATAAGGGAGGGATGAGCCAAGAGAGGCTAGAGAGAGTAGGAATAGGCATTTTTTTGTGTGTGTTCATTTGTAAGCCTATGGGAATTTTAGGATTGTAAGCATTACTACTATTGGAGACTCATGAGAGTTGTGATTTCAGATTGTAACTCTTCTTTTATATTTCTTCTTATTTGAATATATTGCAGATTTTAGGATCAAAGGCTGTCAATGATTTATGGATCCCTAAGCAACAGAGGATCTATTGTATTTTTCCCATCAGACATTGTTCATATTCAAGTATTTGTTGATTCATTGAATTGAGAGGATCTCTATTTACTGAACATTTTATCTTATTTTTTCCTTCTTCATTTATTCCACCTATCAACATATAATCTTGTTTTATGTTAATCATATTTTGTGCCTTAGATGAGTGGGATGTTGTGTGACTCCATTGCCCATTGGTGTAGCCTACTGATCTGCATTTTTCTACCCTCTCTTTTTCTTTATCCATCTTTCTGATCCACCTATTCAAAACCAAAGTTATCTTTTACATTCTGACGGGTGTTGAGCTTACACTTTAGCAGTCAAAGTGTGACTTTCAATGCTAACATTTTTGGCATCGTTGTCGGGGACGGATTTGAGCAGATTGAAAAGATCCCTGGGAAGAACAACATTGCACAGCTCCAACTTTAGATGGTGACTGAAGTTGGACACCTTCAAGACTGCACATTCATCATGGCGACTCCATTTTTCAAAATATGTTGGTGACTCCACTGAGGATGAGAAAAATCAAATGGCTATAAAGGTTATCCTGGCTAGGAGGTTTGCCCCACTCAATTTCTCAGCCATAGATGGTTATCCACATCTTGTGCCCCAAATTGATGAATGGAAAGATCTGCTGCCCAAATTTTATGAAGGTGGTGATGACAACCCTTTGAAGCATGTTCATGAATTTCATGCTTTGATGTAGCAGCTTGACATCCATCATGAAGATATATTGATGAAAATGTTCATGTATTCATTGGAAGGCGATGTGAGGCAATGGTATAGAACACTCCATGCTTCTAGTATTTCCTCTTTGAAGGACTTTCATGATGTTTTTTATTCTCATTGCAAGATAATTTATCCAACTGAAAGACTTTTTGAGAATTGTTGTGAGGGGTATGGATCATATATTCAATATTCAGCAAGTGATTCCTCTAGTAGTGATGGTGAAGGGGATGATTATAGAGAGCAGGACTTAGATGATGAGTTTCATAATTCTTTTCCTAAATTTGAAGAACAAATGCATCATTCAATTCAAAATCTAGGTCCCCAAGAGAAAGCATTTCCTTATCTCCTCCTTTTCTTGATTCTTTAAGTCAAGAGGTTGTCTTAGATTCAGATTTATTTCATCATGAGCATAGTGTTTCATCTTGTCATGACCGAATTCATATCTTACCATTCCCTCCTATTGTTAATGAACCAATGTGACATGATTTGCCAAGTTTTGATGACTATGAGAATGTTTTCCTTGAACAACTAGTTGTCCTAGCTATTGCACTAATCCCCTCAACCATTAATAGTCAAATGGTCATTGATTCACCTTTCTATGATGATTATGAAGATGATTTCCATGAGTAGTCTGTTGAAGACCTTATATCAGAGAAGTACCCTTTCCATCAAAGAAATAATAGCTTGTTTCAACCCTCATGTCATATTTTTGTTGCTGAAAAAGAAGAAAAAGATGATAATCTAAGTTTAGAAGGTGAAAAACTAAGAAATTGGGACGACAAGCCAAGCTATGATTAATATCCCTCACAATCAGAAGATAAGATAGAAGAATTTAGTTTCCCAAGAACTTCTAATTGTGATGAACTGCCCTATCAACCCCCTATTCCTCTTGAAGACACATTCTCAGTTTCATCAAGCAGCCAAGATCAATTGCCATGTGATCAGATGAGAAAGGTTGAAATTAAAGAAAGACAAGCATCACTAAGCCTTTTTCCTAATACACCTCATGACCAGGAGTGGACCAAGGCCATATGCATTGAGGATGAATCAAAAAATCAGCAAGCCATACAACAACCAAGAAAAAGTGGAGGAAGGACCTAATACAATACTTTTCCTTTTTACACAAAGCAATGTTGCAGGGGCAAGTATTGATGATGTTTTTTAGGATCCATTTGCAGCTTGTCTGCAAGCAGAAAGTGGGCCTAGGCTCATTGACTTCTTCAATGGAAAGTGTATTTCCAGAGGTTTCTTTGACGTGCCTTCAAGTAAGAATTATCTCTGGTGCTTAAGGAAACACATTTCAAAGCTTCAAACAGTTGAAAAAATGATGAAATGGATTCATTGGTTGTTTGATGTAACTTGAAAGCTTCATTTTCCCAATAATTAGAGTAGGTGTGTGCAATAAGCTTGCTAGACAAGCATCATTTTCATCATTTTGTCAGTTTTATTTTTCATTTTTATTTAGTTTCAGTTGAAGGTCACAGATCAAAGCAGATTGTAGAGGTTAAAGGTTGAAGAGCATGACACCACAAGCCCAAAGGATAAGGCATTGAAACTACAAGAGTTTTTAGAGCCTCAAAGGGAGGACTCTATCCCCCATGGAGCCTATGTTAGCACAATATTGGTTTATGCCTCAGTGTTGCATAAGTGGCGCTACCTACAGGCGCTACCTAATATTTCACAGAGAACAGAATATGCATTTCATTATTCATTTTGGCAAATGAATACAATTGTTATGGGATTTTTATTTGTTTTGGGGAAAATTGAAATTATATTGAGTTATTCCCAATATCCAAGTTCAAGCATAAAATCACCCACGGATTTATGCTACCAAATTGCATTCAGAAACACAGTCGGGCACTACCTACAAGCGCTGCATAATATTCTAGAAGAGGCTAAATTGTGCAGAGTTATTCTGCCAGTTTTGAGTCACTAATTTAAAATTTGGGTTATGAGCAGTTGAGGATGTATTTTTGAAAAATGGAGGAGGTTTTTGTTCATAACATTCCAAATAACAAAAACCTCTCTCATTTTTTCAAAATGTGTTTTGGTTTGATAGATATTGGATATAGAAGTAGGCGTTGCGTACTCTGCACAGTGGCATTGCGTACTAATTTCCTGTAACGGTCACGGTTTTGATATTCACCTTGTTGGGAGGTTGCCACATGTCAAGGAGAGTTTGAATGACTTCTCAAGGATAGTTTAGATGTCAAGGGACACCTATACCTAATATTTAGCTCCAGCAAAGGCCTCATTCAATGAGGTGGAGACATTTCATTAATGACTTCCAACAAATTCCTGAAAATCAACAGTTTGTTGGGTTTTTGTCTCTTTGATTGTTGTCACCTATCTCCTAGACTCAGAATCAAATGGAGGAGATGAGATTCTAACTCCTAAGTTTATTTGGATGCTATTTTCTATTTAAGGAAGTAGATATCTCTTGGAGAAGGGAGGGATGAGCCAAGAGAGGCTAGAGAGAGTAGGAATACGCAGTTTTATGTGTGTGTTCATTTGTAAGCCTGTGGGCATTTTAGGATTGTAAGCATTACTGCTATTGGAGACTCATGAGAGCTGTGATTTCAGATTGTAACTCTTCTTTTATATTTCTTCTTATTTGAATATATTGCATATTTGAGGATCAAAGGCTGTCAATGATTTATGGATCCCTAAGCAGCAGAGGATCTGTTGTATTTTTCCCATCAGTAATTGTTTATATTCAAGTATTTGTTGATTCATTGAATTGAGAGGATCTCTATTTACTGAACATTTTATCTTATGTTTTCCTTCTTCATTTCTTCCACCTATCAGCATATAATCTTGTTTTCTGTTAAGCAGCTTTTGTGCCTTAGATGAGTGGGATGTTTTGTGACTCCATTGCCCATTGGTGTAGCCTACTGATCTTCATTTTGTTGCCCTCTCTTTTTCTTTATCCATCTTTCTGATCCACCTATTCAAAACCAAAGTTATCTTTTACATTCTGATGGGTGTTGAGCTTACACTTTAGCAGTCAAAGTGTGACTTTCAGTGCTAACAGGACCTTTGAAGCATATTACAATGGACCAAAATGTCCTAGAAAATATTCATTTGTGAAATATAAGAGAAGAAGACATATAGACCAATTAACTCTCAAAGGATTTTTATAGGAAAACATAATCATATATAGCACAAAATGGAGAGGGTTGGMACTTACGGTTATGTWATARAATTTACAATTGATAKTTAAAATGTATAACACRTTTTTTTACRATCTTTACTAACGTTTATTRGAATTGTTGCATGTTTTACAACATTGGAATGAATTCTTATTTGTAACTTATTTGAAATTTTATTATGGTATGTGCACTTTGATATGATGTAATATGATTATGGTTTTGTTTCATATGTTGTAATATTAGAAATATAACACAAAAATTACATATTGCATGAAATAAATAATAACTTTTCATTTTGAATGTTGGTTTTTGCAGAACACGGATCTTCTAGAAGATCCAGTTGATCCTCATGAGATAGATCCAAATTATAATGTGTCTGATATAGGCACAATAGATGATGATGATTAGGAAGATGAAGAAAAAACTGTGAATGGCGACGATGATGACCACATTGATGATGATCAAGATAATGATGATGACCTAGTTGCTAGTAGTAGCCAGTGACATTGATCATATCAAATCCATCATTGATCATTTTTGATATATCATTATGATGCATATTTTCATGTTTACTATCATATGTATAATTTTCACCTGCAATACCATATTATTGAGTTTTATCATTTTGACATTTATCATTTGGACTTGTATCATTTGGACATATATCATCTTAACTTACATCGATTGTTGGCCATGTATCATTCTGACATGTTATTGATCTACTGTCATATTTGACTTTCACTTCTTGTAGTTATATATGATGATGATATTATCAGTATTAAAGATATAAGTCGTTTGACATGATACTTATCTAATATTGATATATTTGACTAGTTTTAATTATAGATGATGATCATGTTATAATCATTATCTTGTTATTATATATATATATATATATATATATATATTGTAGATTGTAGATTTTATTTAGATGGAGATTTAATAAGTATAATGATGTTGTTAGTTTGTATGGATATGCGGTTCCCTAAAAATTCTTTATAAAATCTATCATATAAAATAATTCAAATGCAATATGAATTACTCTATAATAATATAAGTTTTTTAAGATGCATGATATATTTAACTAATTAAATTGAAATAAAAAAGTTAAATTATTGAATTGAAGCTAAAAAGGACACAACATGAGTTGTTAAAATGGAAGCAAAATGTGGCTCTAAAATGGAAGTAAAACTCGACATTAAATTTGAAGCCATACTTGGAGCTATTTTTGGATCTAAGTAGGAAGCTAAATTGGTTTCTTAACAAGAAGAAAAATTGGATGCTAATTAAGAAGCAAATCCCAACACTAAAAGGAAGCAAACCTTGGACCTAAAAAAAGAAGAAAAACTAGATGTTAAAAAGGAAGAAAACCTTGGAACTAAAAGGAAGCAAACCTTGGAACTAAAAGGAAGAAAATCATGGAGCTAACAAGGAAACAATTCTGGAAGCAAAAAAATATGCAATAATGGAAGCACATATTGGCGTTAATTTGGAAACCAAACTAGAAGCTATTTTCGGTGCTACATTAGAAGAAAAGTAGGAAGCATGATTGGGAGCTAAACTAGGTGCTAAACCATGAGCTAAACCAAGAGCTAAACTAGGCTCTAAACTAGGAGCTAAACCAAGAGCTAAACTAGGAGCTAAACCAGGAGCTAAACTAGGAGCTAAATTAGGTGCCACACCTGGAGCTAAACTAGGAGCTAAACCATGAGATAAATTAGGCACCACACGTGAAGCTAAACTAGGTGTTGAACTAAGAGATAAACTAGGAGCTAAACTAGGTGCTAAACTAGGAGCTAAAATAGGATCTGCACCTGGAGCTAAACTAAGCACTAAACCAAGAGCTAAACCATGAGCTAAATTAGGCACCACACCTAGAGATAAACTAGGTGCTAAACTAGGAGCTATTTTGGGCATTATTTAGGGAGATATATCTCAGTTTAGGCGCTAAATCAGGAGCAAAATTGGGCACTAAATAGGGAGCTAAACTGGGTGCTAAAAAGGGAGAAAAACTAGTTGCTAAAGAGGGAGAAAAACCTGGTGCTAAAGAGGAAGCTAAATTGGGCACTAAACTAGGAATTAAATCGCGCCCAAGTGAACACGTTGTTTAGAGTCGGGTTTTGCACCATCCCATCTGCCCAATTCATGTCCTCAAATGCACTAAAATCTAGCACTAAAATAAGCTCTAATGACATGTTTTGTTGTGGTGTGTGGATCCTAACTCTAGAAATTGTGGTAGAGATTAATGTCTGCGGGTTTTGGTCTAATAGAAATTGTAGTCCAACATTGTGGTCTCATAGTTTAATCATGCCTATAGTGTTAGACATCATGTGTTTTTGCATAAATATTTCAGGGTGTGTCTTCTTGAATGGTACTTCAAGTAAATCAAGCATTATCATGTTATAATAGGATATAATGTGTTTGATAATTTGTTGGACAATTAGGTGTTAGAATGACATTTGTCTCATTAGTGAATTTATATAGCATGAATGTACATAAACATGGATAGTGAATCACATAATTAGACATCCATAAGTAGCAGTCGAAACAACCATATATATGTACATATACCAAAAAGTGTGTTACATCCTTCAAAATGAGGTGCATATACAAAATTACGGCTCTACTGGCCTATTGATACAAATGATGTCAACTGGATAATAATAATATCTAGTAAAAAAATGGGGATGTCATTCTTTAGTCATCCCAGTGTTGACTACCATGGTATCATAATATCTCCCAAGCCACCTTTCATAGAAGTTGGCGAAAAGAGAGGGACACACATTCTATGTGNGGGGGGGGGGGGGGGGGGGACTCCCATAGTCATCCCCTCCAAATTTCATTTTACGTGGCAGATCTCCCCACTCTCGCTACCTCCTACCCCATATGATGACTCCTCATCATTTCTCCAATGGTGATCTCGAACCAACCCTTCTGGATGTTCTAGTCCTACATCTATAACAAAAATAAAGTTATGTTAGTCGTATTGCACCCACAAAAAAAATCATACATCTCAAAAATTTACTGAGTAACCAAAGCTCTCCAACTTACACTCTCAATCCAAGGTACGGATGATAGAAGGAACGAATGATGGAGCGTGGGAATTACACTAAATTCCCGCTTTAAATATGCATGTTCCCTTTTTGACACTTGGCACTCAAGAAACTATCTTGTCCCCCACTTGTAATCTGTTCCCCTTCCTTAGGAACTTAAGACAACACAATAATATAAATAATTAGGACTTAGGAATAATATTATTTTATTTCTTGTCTTACGCCCCCTTCACTTAGCCCCCCTTCCTTAATCCTTTAGCCTCCTTTCCCTCTCATGGAGTCCTAATCCCCCATACTCTTTCTTCTGACTTGGTCTTCCATAATGATGTATTTTATGAATATATCCCAGTGATTACATTTTACAA
The DNA here is from genome assembly GCA_009831015.1 of Picea engelmannii. NCBI lineage: Eukaryota > Viridiplantae > Streptophyta > Pinopsida > Pinales > Pinaceae > Picea > Picea engelmannii. Next base: position 504,974 of record ML778368.1, on the reverse strand, counting down.
TGTTGTCTCATAGGCCTTTCAACATATAGGCTCTCTGACCTAATAATCAGAAAGACACTCTGGTCCAAAACATATATACACAGGCACTTTAGCTCATAACATCCTAGCTCACCATCCTATAAAACATATGTACAATTACAACTTGGGGTTCATTCTGAGGGTATTATAGATGATACTAGAAAAAGTTGACACCTTGCATAATGTTGTAGACGCATTAACGAAACGGGTGAGCATAGGTAAATTCAAGTGGTGATGTGAGTCTATGGGCCTTATGGGCCCTAGTAATTATCTCGTAGTTTGATGTATTCTCCCTTGTACCCTTGCAAGGTATATAACAAGTGAGAGAGTGTTGGGGAAATGTGGAGAATATTGTAAAGCTATAGTAGAGAATATTGTAGTGTGGCAATGTTGTAGTAAAGAAGAGTTAATTGTAGTGTCTGACCCAGGTGGATATCAGTGGCCACCCACCTTTTCTAGCTGGCTCAAAATAGCTTTCTAGCAATTTTGATAATTTACTATTTTTAACAGTTTTTCAGGTCCTGAACTTCCAGAGCCGTTTTGAGGCCCTAAACAACGTTTTTTGGGGTATGTTGCATGTTGCAATCGCAAAATTTCATCATGAAATTTTGTGCAACTATTGTATTCCTCAGACATATCTTTCCAATGGGCTATCATATGCCTAAAACGAAGGTCTTATGCAAAAGTTACGACCCCGGGAAGTTGATGTATTGACTTACCCAAACGGGTCCCACATGACTTTTGGCGCTTCATCTCCTAAGGTTAGGTTTTTGGATGTTTAGGGTTTTTGAAACTCCTTTTTATTGTAAAAAGGCCTTGAGAGCCTCATTGTAATCATCTTCTTGTGAATGAGCATAGTCGTCACATCTCTTCTCAGAGATAAGCCGCCACCATTCCAGCAAGCTTGTTTTCCGCTGCATTTTACA
>ML778368.1:483955-497268 GCA_009831015.1 Picea engelmannii | reverse complement strand
AAGAAGGAGAGCGCCTCTTCCATTCCCAGATGTGGGTAAAAGGCACCCCACTACACTTCATTGTTGATAGTGGTAGCCAAAAGAACCTCATCTTAGAAGAGATATTCAAGAGGTTGGCCCTGCCGACAACGCCGCACCCACAACCCTACACCATTGGATGGCTCCACCAAGGAAGCGATCACTGCGTCAGCCAACAGTGTCGATTGTCGTACGGCATCAAGCCCTTCAAAGATGAGGTATTGTGTGATGTTTCTCCTCTCGAAGTATGTGATGTTCTTTTGGGCCAAACTTATTTATGGAAATGTCATGATGTATATGAGTCTAGGCCTCGTAGTGTTATTATTACTTTGAATAGGAAATTGTACAGGATACCCGAGGTTGTCCCACCTAGTGTTATTTCCTTGATCTCTGCTAAGAAATGTAGGAAGGCCATCTCTCAGACGGGGAAGTTTGTCTTCTTCATGATCCGCTCTCAGAATGAGAGAAAAATCACAGCCACATCCAGGGTCTCTGCGGCCGACCTCTCCACATAGTAGAAGCAAGTAGATGAGGTCATGGAAGAATACTCAGATATCTTCTCCTCGCCTACCGGGGTACCTCTACACTGCCAGGTCAAGCACCCCATCGATCTGACCCCCGACGCACCACTTCCCAATGGGCCAGTCTATCATCACTCTCTGTTAGAGAATGAGGAGATAAAGCGACAGATCCAAGAATTTCTCCCCAAGGGGCACATCCATCCTAGCTCATCGCCTTGCAGGAGCCCAATCATGCTACTACGGAAGAAAGATGGAACCTGGTGACTTTGCATTGATTATCGAGCTCTAAATAAAATCACAGTCAGAAACTAGTACCCGATTCCCTGAATCGACAACCTCCTTGGTCAACTCATGGGGGCCAAATACTTCAGTAAGATTGATCTGAAGTCTGGCTACCACCAGGTCCCGATAGAACAGATAGATGTATGGAAGACCGCCTTCAAGTTAAAGGAAGGCCTTTTTGAATGGTTGGTCATGCCCTTTGGTCCGACAAACACTCCAGCCACTTTCATGAGGATGATGGACGATATCCTGCGACCATTCACCAATACTTTTGTAGTGGTGTATCTTGATGACATTCTCATTTACAGCAAGACTTGGACCGAACACTTGCAGCATATTCAGCAAGTTCTGCACACCCTGTGACAGCACAAGCTATATGCCAACTTGGAAAAATTCTCCTTCAGCATGGACAGGATCCATTACCTAGGATACATCATTGATCAACATAGCATACATGTGGATCTAGACAAGATCCAAGTCATCCGTGGCTGACCTGCCCCAACCACACTCACTGAGCTTCGGAGCTTCTTGGGCCTTGCCAATTTCTACCACAGGTTTGTGTTGGGATTCTCCCATATTGCATGGGCCCTCAGCCAAATAACCAAGGGTGGTGGTAAGGTGAAATTTGCATGGGGCCAGCCCCAACAACAAGCGTTCGATGATTTGAAGCAGCGCTTGTGCTCAGCCCTAGTACTTTCACTACCAGACCTACAACAACCCTTTGAGATTGAGACTGATGCTTCAGACTATGTTGTGGGTGTTGTTCTCACGCAGCACGGCCACCCCGTGGCCTATCATAGTGAGACACTATCTGATGTTGTCCGTAAGTACCCTACTTACGACAAAGAAATGTACCCCATTGTGCAAGCCTACTTCCAGTGGAGACATTACATTCTTGGGAGGGAGACAGTCATCCACACTGATCATAAGCCACTGCAGTTCATGCATACACAAGGAAAATTGCAGAATGACCGCCATCAAAAGTGGTCCACATATTTGCAGCAATTCCACCTCAACATCAAGTATAAAACAGGAAGCACCAACCGTGTCGTTGATTACCTCAGCAAACCACCAGTCGCGACACTCACCACAGTGCTATACTCATGTGGCCATGAGACCTCTAGATGGCCCCAACTCTATGAGACAGACCCAGACTTCGCCACCACCTACCAAATGTTAGGTGAAAAGGCAGTTGTCGATAATTTCCATCTTCAGGATGGGTTGTTGTGTCGTCTAGGCCATATATGAGCTCCCTCAAGTGAGAGAGAGAAGTTGATCTGGGAATCCTACTACAGTCGAGTGGCAGGACACTTCGGCATCGAAAAGACAATGGCAATGCTACAAAAACATTTTTGTTGGCCAAAACTTCGACAGGAGGTCAGCAAGTATATCAGGTCTTGCACTACTTGTGCTTCTTTAGTAAATGGGGATGCCATTCTTTAGTCATCCCGGTGTTGACTACCATGGTATCATAATATCTCCCAAGCCACCTTTCATAGAAGTTGGCGAAAATGGAGGGACACACATTCTATGTGTCACTATAGGTGCGATGACATCTCATCCTCTAAGAGGGGGGGGGACTCCCATAGTCATCCCCTCCAAATTTCATTTTACGTGGAAGAGCTACCCACTCTCGCTACCTCCTACCCCATATGATGACTCCTCATCATTTCTCCAATGGTGATCTCGACCCAACCCTTCTGGATGTTATAGTCCTACATCTATAACAAAAATAAAGTTATGTTAGTCATATTGCACCCACAAAAAAAATCATACATCTCAAAAATTTACTGAGTAACCAAAGCTCTCCAACTTACACTCTCCATCCAAGGTACGGATGATAGAAGGAACAAATGATCGAGCATGGGAATTACACTAAATTCCCACTTTAAATATGCATGTTCCCTTTTTGACACTTGGCACTCAAGAAACTACCTTGTCCCGCACTTGTAATTTGTTCCCCTTCCTTAGGAACTTAAGACAACACAATAATATAAATAATTAGGACTTAGGAATAATATTATTTTATTTCTTGTCTTACGCCCCCTTGACTTAGCCCCTCTTCCTTAATCCCTTAGCCTCCTTTCCCTCTCGTGGAGTCCTAATCCCCCATACTCTTTCTTCTGACTTGGTCTTCCATAATGACGTATTTTATGAATATATCCTAGTGATTACATTTTACAATGTTGGTTCATAGGCCTTTCAGCATATAGGCTCTCTGACCTAATAATCAGATAGACACTCTGGTCCAAAACATATATACACAGGCACTTTATCCCATAACATCCTAGCTCACCATCCTATAAAACATATGTACAATTACAACTTGGGGTTCATTCTAAGGGTATTACAGATGATACTAGAAAAAGTTTACACCTTGCATGACGTTGTAGATGCATTAATGAAACGGGTGAGCATAGGTAAATTCAAGTGGTGATGTGAGTCTATGGGCCTTATGGGCCCTAGTAATTATCTCGTACTTTGATGTATTCTCCCTTGTACCCTTGCAAGGTATATAACAAGTGAGAGAGTGTTGGGGAAATGTAGAGAATATTGTAAAGCTATAGTAGAGAATATTGTAGTGTGGCAATGTTGTAGTAAAGAAGAGTTAATTGTAGTGTCTGATCCAGGTGGATATCGGTGGCCACCCACCTTTTCCAGCTGTCTCAAAATAGCTTTCTAGCAATTTTGATAATTTACTATTTTTAGCAGTTTTTCAGGTCCTGAACTTCCGGAGCCGTTTTGAGGCCCTAAATGACGTTTTTTGGGGTATGTTGCGGTTGCAAAGATTCATCCTGAAATTTTGTTCAAATGTTGTATTCCTCGGATAGATCTTTCCAATGGGCTATCATATGCCTAAAACGGAGATCGTATGCAAAAGTTACGACCCCGGGAAGTTGATGTACTGACTTACCCAAACGGGTCCCACATGTCTTTTGGCGCTTCATCTCCTAGGGTTAGGTTTTTGGATGTTTAGGGTTTTTGAAACTCCTATGTATTGTAAAGAGGCCTTGAGAGCCTCATTGTAATCATCTTCTTACGAATGAACGCAGTCGTCACATCTCTTCTCAGAGATAATCTACCACCATTCCAACAAGCTTGTTTTCCACTGCATTTTACAGTTTCAGCTTATTTCCTTATTGAATAGAAAACCAGTTTTATTGTATCTTTGTTATTTTGTGTTAATAATTTGGTAATAATCTGTAGTCATTTCGTTCTGCTCATAAAATCCGGATCAGTGTCACACAACTGATCCCTAATTACATTTGTAAGGGATGGGGTATAATGTTTTCGCTTACCTCCGATAAATATGGTATCGAGGATTAATCCCTTTATCTTGATGGACAGTCTCAATGCATGCTAGACCTCCCAAACTTCAGATGGGATCCATTTGGAACCTAAGGTTCGCCAATCTTACTAGACCCCACTCGACTCATCAACCCATTGAAAATTAACATGTGCCATCATGATAATTTTCTTAGTTAGCATCAATTTGCCATGTCACCACAGGGCGCTTAGGCTTGCATGACTAGAGGATGACAATAGTCCCTCTCCTATAGTCCAATCAAAATACTTAATTAATATTTTGTAGAATACCATTCTTTGGTAATTAATTACTTAGACCTCATTAAGGATAATTATTCTCCACAAACTAATTATCTAGTAATTTATTTATTCTTAGCCTAATACTCATGGCCCAGTAATTATTGAGGTTTTACTTTCTCTCCCCCCCCCCCTTGAAGTAGTTTAACACTAATTCAATTAATTACTCATATGATAATTATGAGTAATTCTATTATAACCTAATGAGGATAATTTCTCCATAACCTACTTAAGTTGATTAACCTTAATTAAGGTATATAATTCAATCCCTCTCTGACATGCAACTCCATACTCAATTTTCACATAATTTCACACACACACACACACATATATATATAGGGGAAAATGATTAACTATATTCAATTTGGTATTTAATATTACAAATTTAGTCTTTTATTAATTATATTATAATATAATTCAATTATATTATATTATAATATGATTAATTATATCAAAGGAGCACTTAGGCTTGTCAATACCCATTAATACCTAATCCTCTGGGCTACAACGAAGATTCCTCATCGGGATTTTATGAACCCAAATCTCCCGAATGTTGTAGTTCTGGAGAGGGTCCCACCTCTATTATGCCTTTATGCCAATACAAGTAATTATATTACCATACGATATAATTACGTGTGTTTAATAATATTATAACATTGGAAAGCGGGAAATTAGGTTCGGCCTTACCGTTTTTCCCTTACACTCTATCTTATCCAAACATCTTGGAGTCCCGAAGCTCCAAACTCCTGGAGTTTCGAAGTCCCAATCTCCTGGAGCCCCAAACTCTCGAAGCGTCCACACTTCACATGATCTTGTATTAAATATTAAGTTAAATAGGGAAAAAGGCTTGTTACTTCATTACATACCAATATGATAATAAAATTATTTAAAATATATTATAATAACCTTTTTGGAAAAAAGTGCCTAGAAAGTCTCCAATATTTTATTAATATTTGACATGAGAGAGAGAGAGAGAGAGAGAGTTCTCTGGGTCATTCTCCTCCAGCTCTCCCACACATCCTTTATACTCAATTCTCTCGAAGCCCTGGAGTCCCAAAGCTCTGAAGTGATCCCACTTGCACACATTACCTCACCACTTAATATTCAAAGGATTTGGCTTCATTCACGTGTAAACAATTTAATGAACCTTAAAATAATATAATATATATTATTTATATTCCTCAAAAATTACACCTAGGTTTTAAAATTATCCAATATTATATTTAATGATTGAAAAGAGAGAGTGTGTGTTCTCTGGGTCAATCTTCTTCGACTCTTCCACACAATTCTCCATTCTCATATAACCTGGAGTCTTGGAGTTCTCGAGGGGACCCACTGGTATTACAACGTAACATAAATACAATGATATTGTAATAAAGGTGTATGATATTAATTTATTTACGTTAATGGATCATTTTAAATACCATATAATATAATTAATTATATTTCTTATCTTTTGCAACCTTGCATAGGAAAGATAGGGTTCGAACCTTTGACAACTTTGGCTCGTGAGTTCCATCACCCCAAACACATCGGAGCCCTAAAGCTCCTAACTTCCGGAGTTCTGAATACCACGAGATGGTTAAAGCATTTTGTCACCATTTATTCCCTAGTGTGTTTGAAATTAAAAAATAATAAATATATTCTCTTTAGTCTGAGGTATTTTACGCTCTAGGGGCTTTAACCTCCATTTTCAGAATAATAAAATAATAATAATAATAATAACAATAATAATAATAGTAATAATATGTATATAGACATATATACATATATTTACATAGTCTTACTCAGTTCTGTTACCTAGAAGATTTAAAGAAAATTGTTTTCTCTTACGGAAAAATATAGTTTTTTGGGCCTTATAAAGGGATTTAATAAAAGTTTATGTTCCAAGGAAATTTCTCCATCCTAGAAATTAAAATATAATTATAATCTCTCCCTTCTGGTGGGTAAATGAGTAGAATTTTATTTCCTTATTACTGTGTTTTACTACTCTTACTAAATTTAAGGAAATGGTCCTACTACAAAGATTAACTTCCACAGTAAATTCGGTGTTTCTACTAGGATTTACTGCCCACCAAACTTTAAGGGGATTCTTCCCAAATTTAGGAGATTTAACACAATTTAAACATAAATGTTTATTTATTCCCCAAATAGAATTTTGAGAACTTTTGTATTTTAATTCATTTAGATCAATTTCATGTTTATGTCTTAATTATTTTTCCTCAATAATTATTTATAAGGACTTTTAATGTTTTCCCATATTTGAGATTATTTCGCAAAGTCCACACATATCTAACATCCTCTAACTTTTCTGGCATGGGATTTGAGGACATACTAAAATGGAGCACTATTACACAAAAAAAATCACTCTCTCTTCTTTTAGAGGTGTTATAAATATTTTTAACTATTCAGTCATCAATTCCAAAGCATGCCTTAAACTGTACAACACAATCAACCACAACATCTACTCCCAGAAATCGTATTTTAGCACACAAATAGTCAAGAGATAAGAAATTAAATCAAAAGAGATTTAGCTAAGACATTCTCTTTATTTTTCTTAAATTTCTCAAGTCACTTTTGTCTGAAATTAAACTTACACATCTAGAAACCAAATAGTGATGCAACTTCTAAAATGGGTGCCCTTTTCCACCCAACCATAGGCATAGCAACTCATGGATGGATTTAACATTGGCCTCCCCCTAGCTAGATCATGATGCTTTGAGAGAGACTCTTCCTTCTGTTCAATAACAACCAAGGACGGAGGCCACTCTCCTCTTCCCAAAGGAACTTGGCAAATTGGTTTTATCTCCACCAAGCAAGGGGTTCTATGATTAGTTCTTCCTTAGTCACTCATCTTCTCTGCAACCTCATTTATCATCTTGGACTGAAAACGTTGCCCAACAAATTCGTGTACCCAAAAACAATTCATTTCTCATTTTTCTTCAGAACCAGAGAGTTGCACATGCTCTTCCTCTTCAGAAAATGGTCATCAGACTCATGTTCTTTCCTCATCCCTTCTTCCCACGAATTTACTCTCTTTTCTTGACTTCCTTAGCAAGATTTTGTGGGTCCAATTCCCAATTTCGTGGGTCAAGTCATGAATTTTTCAGATGGGTACTCTGCCCATGTCCTCATTGACTCTTGAGGAGGACTTCCCAACTACCGTCCTAACTGGTAATTTATTTTTTTGGGTTAGAGGATTGTTTTGGATCTGAATAATTTAAATCCAGTAGAGTATTGGTCTGGTAGGGGTCATCTCAACCATTTTTGCTTCCCCTCACCATCTCTCTCATGCATCATGATCTACCTTGAAAAAATCCTTCAACAGTTATGCAACACTATCTATTTTATTTAGTAACACAAATATATAATTTTATAAAATAAAGGTTCATCAATTCCAACATCCACACATATTTAGTCTGCCCGTAGTCTTTTAGTAGGTTATATTTATATTTACAAGCTGGGGGAAACAGGGGTATTACAATCCCCTCCCCCTTAAAGGAACATCGTCCTTGATTTTCTACCTGTCGATGTGATCGATATGTACAACAGTAAATAAAAATGGTTATGTTTGTTTCATGGCATCCTCCATTTCCCATGTAGCTTCATCTGGAACAAAGTGTTTCCACTACACCTTGACTTGTGCAATGGTTTTCTTCCTGAGTGGGATTTCTTTCCTATCTATTATGCATTGTGGATCTATGAGGAATTCTCCCTCTAGTTCCACCTAAATCACAGACCAATTAATTATATGATTAGAATCATGTACATATTTCTTCAATAACAAAACATGAAAAACATTATGTGCCTTCACTGTGGGAGGAAGTGCTAGTCTATATGCTACAGGTCCCACTCTGTCCAAAATTTCAAAGGGTCCACAATACCTAGGTTCTATCTTGGCACAAGCTCCCATTCTCAAGGAATTTTTTTCTGGGCCTAACTCGGAGATACACATGATCCCCTACTTTGAACTCTCTAGGAGTCATTTTTCTGTCTACATAACTTTTCTGTCTATCATGAGCTATTTTCATATTTTGTTTTATTTGAACTACTTTTTGTTCCATTTCTTTTAGAATATATGGCCCAAGTGTAATTCTTTATATTGGGTTATTTCATCTTATTGTAATATTGCATTGTCTACCATAGAGGGCCTCAAAAGGGATCATCTTGAATGACTCTTGGTAGCCATTGTTATAAGAAAAATATACCAGTGGTAGGTAGTCTTCCCACTTCTTGGGTTGATGCATCACATGCATCCTTAACATGTCCTCTAACACTTGATTTACCCTCTTTTTCTTCCCATCAGTTTGAGGGTGATAGGTTGTACTAAATAGCAATTTAGTTTCAATACCATCAAACAAAGATCTCCAAAAATTTGAAGTAAATTTTGTATCTCTGTCTGATATGATTTTCTTAGGCATGTCGTGCAGCTTAAATATCTCTTTCATCAAAATACTAGCAATATCTATTTCCTTGCAAGTTACTTGATGGGAATAAAGTGAGCATCCTTGCTCAGTTTGTCCGCAACTACCATAATGGAATCATTATGCTTGGTTGATTTATGCAATCTTGTGATGAAATCCATAGAGATGGTTTCCCATTTCCATTCGAGAATTGGTAGGGGATGAAACATCCCTGCTAGATGCTAGTGCTCTCCCTTAACCTGTTGATATTCTAGACATTTAGTTAAGTAATCAACTATGTCTTTTTTCAGTTCAGGCCAATAAAATAGTTTCTTAGTGGTTGTGATCATTTTCTAATAACCAGGATGATCAATATATGGTATTTTATGTAGTTCATCCATTATGAACCTCTTCAATTTGTCACAATTTGGAATATACAACCTACCTTTGTAAGTTAGCAATCCATCATTCAACATTTGATATCCCTCATACTTTATCCATGTGGGTTCTTGCTCTAGGTATGATTTCATAGTCTTGAAAAATGCATATGTTTCTTGTGCGCTTTTGACTCTCTCCTTGACGTCTGATTCATAGGTGATTACAACTGCTAAGTGAATCACTTTCATACTTATACTAAGGGAATCATCCACCCTATTTTATTTCCTTTAATATGTTTGATTTCAAAATCAAACTCACTAAGGAGATCCATCCACCTAGCTTGTATAGAATTGAGTTTTGATTGATCAAACAAATATCTCAACCCACTATGGTCTGTCATAAGCACAAATATTCTACCTAGGAGGTAATGCCTCCACATTTTTAAAGCATGTACTATGACATCCAATTCCAAATCATGGGTCACATAATTGATTTCATGCTCATTCAATTTTCTAGATTCGTAGAAAATCACATGTCCTTCTTACATAATTGGTTAGAAGGTATTTCAAATGTTGGAATCTCTCTTCACATTCTGATGTCCAAATGAATTTAACTCCCTTTTTTTAAAGGGAGGTGATTGGGAAACCAATATTGGAAAATCCCTTTTTGAACCTTCTATAATATCATGTTAGGCACATAAAGGATCAGATATCAGAGAAATCTTTTGGGGTAGTCCAATCCATAGTGGATTTGATCTTGTCATGAGCAGTTGCCACTACTTCTTCAAAAATAACATGGCCTAAGTAATGGACTTGTTTTTGGAAAAATTCACTCTTATTAAACTTTGCATAGAGTTGTTGTTCTCTTAGAACTTAAAGCACTAACATGAGAAGTTCTTCATGCTCCTCCCTACTCCTAGAATATATTAGGATATCATCAATGAAAACCAACACAAATCTTTCCAAGAACTTACTAAGTACATTATTCATTAAGAACATAAAAGTGGTTGGTGCATTGGTAAGCCCAAATGGCACCACCACAAATGCATAGTGCCCATATCTTGTCCTAAATGATGTTTTGTGGATTTCTTCATGCTTAATTTGGACTTGATGTTATCAAAACCTCAAGTCAATCTTGGTGAAAATTGTAGCACCCCTTAATTGGTCAAACAAGTCATCAATTCTTGGCAATGGATACTTATTCTTAATGGTCATCTTATTGAGTTGTCTATATTCTATGCACAACCTGAGTGTGTCATCCTTCTTCTTCACAAACAAAGCTGGTGCTCCCCAAGGAGACACACTAGGCTGAATGTGACCTTTTTCCAACATCTCATTTAGTTGTAGTTTGAGCTCAACTATCTCTGGTGTACTCATTCTATAGGGTTATCTAGACATTGGCACCTCTCCTGGTACAAGTTCTATTGAAAAGTCAATATCGCTTCTTCGAGGTAGACCTGGTACCTCTTTTTGAAACACGTATGTATACTCTCTTAATATGGGATGGTCCTCTATGTTTGGTTATTTTTCTCAACAGAGTTCAACACTTGTATTGCATACAAAGTACATCCTTTTCTGCAATACTTCTTCACTTGAAGGGATGATATTTGTCTCATTGAGACAGTCTTTCGAATTCTTTGTAGGGTTATTTTTGTCCCTTCTTCATCTTCACACTCCAAAGTTTTATTGTAACAGTCAAACTTGGTTTTATGGTCAGCCAACCAATCCATGCCAATCAATAGGTCATAAGATCCTAAAGGGAGCATGTTTAGGGTTTCTTGGGTGGGTAATACATTCATAATAAATTGGCATGCTGGTATGACCTATGTTACCTTTCTTTTGGTTCCAGTGGCTAGTTGTACCAACCATGATTTAGCATGTTTTACTTGATGCAATTTACATTTCTCAATAGTTTGAGGGGCAAAATAACTCATATTAAAACCAGGGTCAATTAAATGGAAACTAGATGGTTGTAAATCATACCTTCCATCTCCACCACTGAAGCTTGGTGGTCAACTTGTTTATTATCCAGGGATGCATAAATTTGTGGCATGCTCCTAGCCACATCATTGACTGTGGTAGCCTCATGGATGTTGTATACCCTCCTATTGTCTTGTTTCCTATGTGGTAAGTCCCTCATCAAATGCTCTTATCCACAACCCCAACATTTCAAGGGCTATCTCTTTTTATTATCAGTCTTACCTGGGGTTGATCCAAAGGGTTTATTACCACTCTGATATAGAAAATTCTACTGATACACATTTTTTGTAGGAAGGCTCATCTTAGAACTTTTCCCATGATTCTTAAATATTGAGGATTTAAACCCCTTCTTCTTGAATCCCAATTTACTTTTATTCTTCCAATCCTTATGAGGTTCTGCCTTATTTTTTAATTTCCAATAGTAGTACCTTGCCTTACGAATAGTGTCTTCTAAAGTCTTTGGTTCATCAAAATCAATTCTATCTCAGAAGGATAAGGAAATCCACTAATAAATCGTTTCATCTTTATTGTTTCATCCTTTATGTAGGGCACATACCTCATCAACTCAAGAATTTTTTTGATATATTCATCTATTGTGAGCTATCCTATCTTGAGTTCATAAAACTCGGTCTTCCCATCATAGTATTTTCAGACATATACTTCTTCTTGAAGTATTTCTCAAATTGTTTCCATGACAAGTCCTTCTCATGGATTCCTTTTACATTCCTAAGGTCCTCCCACCAAATCGAGGCCTTTCCATTCAAGTTGAAAATGGTTATTCAATCCTTTAAGTTTTCAAAGTAGTCATGGACTATGAAGTACTTCTTCAAGCCAAGTAGCCAAACTTCTTTTCTTCCCCCTTTTTAATTTTTCCATCGAAAGTGGGTGGTTTGTATTTCTTAAGACTCTTCAGGGTCATGGCTCTTGGAGTGTTTCCTTTTCTTTCTTCTCCTCTGGGAATGTGAACTAGTCTCACTACTAGAAAATTCCTTGGAGTTGTCAGTTTCCTCACTAGAGGAATCTTTCGTTGAATGTCTCTTGGCTCCATGTTGAGCCTTCTTTTAGGTGTTCCTCCTTATGTGGCCACTTTCAAGACCATGATTTTGTATATCAGGTGGAATTTGGGTTTTCTTAGTATGATGTTTATCCACATTTCTGGTTGTTGGTCCATGTTGCAACTGCCTTTGTATATCTGATAGGATTTGCAGTAGGACTGCATTAATTTCAGTTTGTTTTTCCTATTCTTTTATGAGCCTTTCATCGTCATCCTTACAACTCTTCAATTATTCCATGAGGATTCTTACAGTTTCAACCAAATCCAAAGGGGTTTCCACCGCCCTCCTCTCATCGGATTCTTCTTCTCTATTGTGGGAGATTTCCCTCAACTCATGGTGTGTCACCATTATTTATGATGTAGTTTTTTTGTTATCCATTGACTATTTGACTGCTGATAAAACATTTTTTGTTAGTTAATTATCTACTAGTTTATGAACAACACATACAATTTGTAAGGTGAATTTAGCTTCATTATTTGGAACACTAGCAACACACAGTTCATAATTTTAAAACATATAACAACAACATAAAGTTGTGTTCATCTCTTTAGTAGTGGTTTAAATAAGCTTCTTATGAATGGGATAAGATAGGGTGTTACCCCTTAAAATTTCTCTCAAAAAATTTTATTCGACTCATTCATGAGCCCAAGCAAGCCAAGTGTTGTAACCTATCTCTGATACCACTTTGTCATGCACTGTCACACACCCACTACGACAACCTAGATTTTTTTTTTCTTTTTCTTCGAGGGACAGAATCCCCTAGACTTCTATGGGGCCTAGTGCAGACCCTCCCTTCCCTTCTCCTCCTCCAAACAACCACAACCTGGCCTTTGCGCAAGCACCTTTCGCAACTCGCGAGTTGGGAGTCAAGACTCTCGACTCTCCTTTTGCCAAACACCGATACCCGAGATATGATACGGGCATGGCTCCCTCCTCACTAGCGCCTGCTACATGTAACCGTAGGCTAGGCCAAACACTAGCACCACTCACAACTTCACTAGTTGAGGTGTTGAGCCCCTGTGCTCCTCCTTTGTGAAATCCCGAGATGCTAGAGGTCATCATTACGTGGACTCT